>OY101447.1:68254619-68257119 GCA_956483635.1 Panzeria rudis
CATACATACATACATACATACATACATACATACATACATACATACATACATACATACATACATACATACATACATACATACATACATACATACATACATACATACATACATACATACATACATACATACATACATACATACATACATACATACATACATACATACATACATACATACATACATACATACATACATACATACATACATACATACATACATACATACATACATACATACATACATACATACATACATACATACATACATACATACATACATACATACATACATACATACATACATACATACATACATACATACATACATACATACATACATACATACATACATACATACATACATACATACATACATACATACATACATACATACATACATACATACATACATACATACATACATACATACATACATACATACATACATACATACATACATACATACATACATACATACATACATACATACATACATACATACATACATACATACATACATACATACATACATACATACATACATACATACATACATACATACATACATACATACATACATACATACATACATACATACATACATACATACATACATACATACATACATACATACATACATACATACATACATACATACATACATACATACATACATACATACAGTTGCGAACATTGAAATAGCAGTACCACTACATTTTCAAATATTTTTCAAGTTTTACATGAGAATAAAGTTTTTATTTTTAATTCATATTACAAAAGAAAATATATATTATAATAGAAAATAAAATATATGAAACTTGAATTCCGGTTGGTAAAAATAAAACTTAACAGTAAAAAAACGTTATTCGTACTTAACATGAAAATAGCAGTGGCTACAGGTATGTCGTATCCTTTCTAAAATAGACGGAAGGAAAACAAAATTTTTAATTTAGATTTAATATTTATTGCCTAGTATTTAGTCGCAAATCCTTTATTTTTAATAACTGCAGCACAGCGACGTGGCATTGAGCTGACTAAGTCTTGACATCGGCTTACTGGGATCTCTCTCCAGGCTTTTCGAACAACTTCTTAAAGCTGCTCGCTACTGGATGGTTTTAAGTCATGTACGGTTCTTTTAATGTCTCCCCAAAGATGCTCAATCGGGTTGAGGTCGGGGGACTGCGCTGGCCACTGCATAACCTCAATGTTGTTGACACGAAACCACTCCTTTGCTTTTCTACTAGTATGTTTTGGGTCGTTATCCTGCTGGAAGACCCATTTCAGCAGCATTTCTTTACCACTCTATGGAACATTACATTTTGCAGAATGTCAACATAGGCGTGTTGATCCATAATGCCATTTATTTTATGTATGGGGCCCACACCACAATATGAAAAACAACCCCATATCATTATTTTTGATCCACCGTGCTCTACAGTTTTCACAGTATACCGTGGTAGACATGCTGAAGATGGTGGTCGGCGAACATATTGTCTACATCCAGAATTTTCATACAGGACAATTTTAGACTCATCAGTCCACAAAATATTTCGCCACTTGCTTGCAGGCCACTCGACGTGATTTCTGGCGAACTCTAAACGGTTATCTCTATGCGTTTTTTTAAGCAGTGGCTTTTTTCTTGGATTTCGCGCAAACAAATTCGCATCTAGAAGTTGTCTTCTGACCGTCATATCGCTAACTTCTAAATTTAGCTAGGTTTTTATTTTCCTGGCTGATTTAAAAGGATTACATTTGGCGGCCCTTACGATATTACGACCGTCCTGGCGTGAAGTTTTTCTTTTACCGCCTCTATTTTCTGCTTTATCTTTATATTTTATTGCGTTTGATATTATTTTTGCAGAGCATGAGAGAAGCCTTTGAATATCTGAAAACGAGCTTCCCTCTTTCCTTAGTTGTAAAATTAATTTTCGTTGCTCCATAGTGCAATGTTTAGCGCGACCCACTAAAGCCAAAAATTGTTGCAAAAAATATATATAACATTAAATATACAGTAAATTAATATTATTTAACTTACTTTCAGTTTATTCTTAAAAAAAAAAAATATTTTTGAAATAAAAATTAAAGGAAAAATAACTCAGTCGTTACGCACTGCTATTTCAATGTTAACAAAAAAGGCGCTTTACAAATATAATTTACCGCTATTTTCAGAGTTACAAAATTTATTTAAAAAATAATTTACTACAAACAATAAACAGACTTGCCAGATTACTACAATGAATGAAATTTTATTTAAAAAATTTTAAAGAACGCAGTACACCGTTTGAAAAAAATATACTAGTGGTACTGCTATTTCCATGTTTGCAACTGTACATACATACATACATACATACATACATACATACATACATACATACATACATACATACATACATACATACATACATACATACATACATACATACATACATACATACATACATACATACATACATACATACATACATACATACATACATACATACATACATACATACATACAT
>OY101447.1:68262119-68424619 GCA_956483635.1 Panzeria rudis
AATAATAAAAAACTTAATTATCCATATAACTGTACGTTTATGTTTTTCGATGTATACTACTATTTAAAGCGCCATCCAGGGTCACAGGCTATCAGTGTTGCCAGGAGCTGGAGAAAAAAAAAGCTAAATCGGTTTTTAAAAAAGGCTAGAAAATGCCAGATCGCCAAAAATAAGAAGCTAAAAAAAGGCCAAAAATTTTTTATATTAAATTTTAGTTTTTAATGATGATAACTTCAAGTTATTGCACGATGCCATTATTGTAATGCAATTTTTCTACTAAATTTGAAAATGAATAATAATACTAATCTCACATACAAACACATGCATATTTCATTTTATCTTCTTCAATAAGAATGGCTTCTGAAAGAATTTTAATCAGTATTTGTTGATTCGCTGCAAGAGATATTAGGAAGTAGTTGAGCAAAAGCTTCTTTTGTTAATATGCTCTGCATTGCACTATAGGAAATTTGCCAATTTTGTTGCCAATATTAATTTATTTCAAATATTAATTTATTTTAAAAGACCTGAATGCAGGCTTAGAGTCGGATACAACTAGAACACCTCTATCTGAGATTATCTACGGAACTTTAAAGAATACCACTATCAATAGAAAATATAAGACTTCGATTCTTAGTTTATCGATGTGGACGTCACCAACTGTTCTTGCTCGCTACTTCTGATACGACCCTTTCAGATTGCAATATCTTCCCTAATCTGCCCAACTATTGAATATGCAAAATTCGTTTTTTATATTCGTTAAATTGGTCCACCAATTTGTACGACACGCCTCGATGTAAAATGTTGAATTTCTTATAGAAGATGAAAACCTCGATAAGACATATTTTACAATTTCGTCAAAATTTCGTTGCAAGGATACGCCTACCTCAAAAATGTCCTTTTTCAAAAAAGTAAAAAAGGAGCAGAAATAAATTTCCTTACATGATAAAATACGCAATTTTGCCTTTATATTTTTTTAATGATATTTCAGACCACAGTGTTTAGTTCTAATATAATATATTTGTGTCTAAAAGTTAATTACTTCCTTCAAACAGAAGAGTAAAGGAGCATTGCAACAAGGATTTCGAGGCATATATGTAGATATTTTTAAACGATTTCTCGTAGCATCTGATCCAATAATAAATAGTTTACGCGCATATAATTCATAGCTATGCTAGTATAACTTATTTAAAATCAGTAATACAGCCCAACCTTACGTTGAGCGTCGCGTAAGCAACAGGGTACGTATTCACAGTACATTTTACCACAAAATATTTACTGTGAATGTACTGTAAATACGTACAATGTTGCTTACGCGACGCTCAATGCTCTGATTTAGGTTGGGCTGATAGAAACAATTTATTACATTTTGTGCAAAATCCCCACATTAGAACCATAACTTTAAAAACATATTTTCTACCAGTTATCAGGTAGCAGTGTAATTTACACAAAATGAAACATATGTATTCATCAGATTACTTTCTCAAAAATCTTGTTGCGACTGAAAAAATTTTTAAATAAGAGAACTCATAGTACATTTACAAAGAACGAATATGGCATATGAGCGTTTTCTTGCTCATTGCACCAAAAAAAATGGTTCACATCTTAAATTTAAAAAATCGGTGATACACGTGTATCTTTATTTTCTATTTTTTAGGAGAATCAATTGCAAAAATTTCTAATATATCTTCATTTTTCATGTGGTGCAATTGTTTAAGAATCTTGACTTCCGAGTGTAGGGTACTAACGTCCAATGCTTTTACATTAAACATTTTTATACCACATAATTCTCTGAAAAGTTATATAAAACATATCCAAAATCTATGAACCTATCGCTATCAAGTAAAATAGGCGATGGGAGCGTTTTTACTATGTTTTTCCCAACGTGCGCCGCCGACAATATTTGTGTTCAGCCGCAGCCGCCGACAAATCAGTATCGGCTTCGTTCACTGGTCTGCTCACTAAAGCCTAGTATGCAGTTCTACCGGAATTTCAGGTTCGAAATTTTACATTTATTTCTACATGGAAGAATAATTGTGTAGAGAAATTTGTTTTCATTCACACAAATTCACTTAAATGTATTAATTTTCACGTGCAAAACATAAAAAATTATTCACAACCCCACACAAAATGTAAAAAACTTCGTGAGCAATCAATTGTCTGAACATTCATTTCTGTATAAGTCGGAAGATATTATTATTCAGCTTAAGTTCAATAATTGAATTAATAATGTAAATTCAAATTATTTTTAAGAGTGGAATATTAGAATATCTAATCAGACTAGCAGAACGGATTAGTACTACTAATTTCGACAGCCGCTACACTATCATGATCAGGGTTCTTTGTTAACTTTTAGCACGTTTGATCGTGGATACTAGTTTTAATGAAACATCAGCAATTAAACCAAATTTTATGACAAAATAGAATATGAGTATCTTATTCGTTTCTATTAATATGGTAAGCCGAAATTTCAACTTCTGATTATGTATTCCAATTTTTCCAACTCTTATTTTATTTTTGATTTTGCTTGTGTGCAAGCTCCGCCTACGATTAATCAAGCTATTGTTGTTGTACATGTTTAAACAAGTTATCTTTGTGTCGTATAATTTGCATTCTGATTTTGTTTTAAATTAGACCGCAGAAAGCACACATGTATGCAACTTTCTGCGTGTGCCGTCGCTAATTTTAATATTTTTACATAATTATTATTCGAACTGAAATAGGTATAAGTCGGAAGTTATTATTATTCGGCTTAAGTTCAATAATTGAATTAACGTTAATTCAAATTTTTTTAAAAGTGGAATATTAGAATATCTAATCAGACTAGCGGAACGGATTAGTACTACTAATTTCGACAGCCGCTACACTATCATCATCAGCATCCTTTGTTCACTTTTACCACGTTTGATCGTGGATACTAGTATTAATGAAACATCAGCTATTTAGCCAAATTTTATGACGAAATCTACATCTCCATCCCAAAAAAGTAAAAAATTATTTAAAAATAAATATAGTCATTTTCTCCGGATTTTCAAAAAGGATTACGAAAATAGGATGGAATACCTTCAAAACGCGGTATATTCCATCCTGTAATCTATCTTAGTTTTCCCAGAATTCACAAAATCCCTCAGAGAAACATACCATTACTCACAAAAAAGTAAAAAATTATTTAAAAATAAGTCTGGTCATTTTCTCCGGACTTTCAAAAAGGATTAAAAAAATTCCCATTCTGTAATCTATCTTAGCTTTCTTAGCATTCGCAAAATCCCACAGAGAAACATACCAGTACTCTTAAAAAAGTTAAAAATTATTTAAAAATAGATCTGGTCATTTTCTCCGGACTTTAAAATGGATTACAAAAATTGGACGGAATACCTTCAAAACGCGATATATCCCATCTTGTAATCTATCTTAGTATTCCCAGAATTCACAAAATCTCTTAGAGAAAAAGTGCCAGTACTCACAAAAAAGAAAAAAATTATTTAAAAATAGATCTGGTCATTTTCTTAGGATTTTCAAAAAGGATTACAAGAATAGGATGGAATACCTTCAAAGCGCGGAATTTCCTATCCCGTAATCTATCTTAGTTTCACAAAATCTCTCAGAGAAACAAGACTATTGCTTTGGCAGAAAAAAAAGCATATTTAGGAAACAGAAACATATTTGGAAAACGAAAACATATTTAGAACAAAAACATATTTGAAAAGCGAAAACATATTTAGAAGAAAATTGTATTTGAGAAGCGAAACATATTTGAAATGCGAAAAAATATTTGAGAAGTGAAAACATATTTGGTAAATATGGCCAAATATGTAATGACGTAAGGGTTTACGTCAAAACATATTTAACTCGGCATATTTATCTTCACTCACAAGGTAGATCAACACCAGTAGTGAGATTCTGTAACTTTTAACAATAACAACAGTTGTTCTATTGTCAACTTGTTAAATTGTTTGCACTAACGATACAGTCTAACCAGACGCGACTCGAGCCGGAAGATATTGCCGTCTCAGCCGAAGTGGCCAGCAGCACAAAAGAGAAATAAGAAAGTATTAGGGTTTCTTTATGTTTTGTTTTACGCATACATTTGTAAAATGTGCAACACTTTTAATTGGATAAAATGAAATGCCAACACGTAATTGTTTTCTCTTTCTAAGCTAGCCGGCATAAAACCTGCTTTGGGCGATTTTCAACTGTCAAAGTTGACGTGTCTGGTTAGACTGTGCTAACGATTCTACGATTCTGTAACTTCTTTTTAACAACATTGTTTAAATCTGCCGTTATGTGGCATCTCTGTTAAAATAAGCGGAACGGCCAAAGAGGAATATAACAAAAACAAATGAATTTTTTTACTGCATACGTGTGTTTACTTTTATTTATTAATTTATTTATTAATTTAAAAAATCAGTATAAATCAGGGACTGAAACCGAACCCGAACCTGAACCCGTTTGGGTTTATAAAGACTTTGAACCCGAACCCGTTGAACCCAAAAATTCAGCAAGGTTCGGGTTCAAAAATATAAAAAATAGAGAAATATTTAATAGAAGAATAATAAAAAACATTACATTTCTTGCATGCAAAAAAACTAAAAACAAAATCAAAATAAAATAACGACCAAGGCAAATTCATATCAGGTGGCAGCACCCCGGCAGCTGACTATTTTTTTGCAATTTTTTAGTGCCGAACGGTTGCCAAAATTTTAGCTTTTTCTTGTTCTGGGTATTTCTAATAATTTCTAATTTGAAGTATATTTTCTTATGTCAATGCGGTACTTACGTTACAAAGTTGAAAACAGTTTTTTTGAAAGCTAAATAAGTTAAATATAATTAAAGTAAAAAAAAGAATATATTCTGGTATGTGATGGAAATCGATCGATTTCAAATCGAGTCGATTTCGAAAAAGAAAGTCTCCTGAAAGATAACTTGTTGATGTTTCTATTATTTTCGAGACTTAGAATATTTTATTTGATCCTAAATTCGAATTCACTGTGTCGTGCGATTTACTTAAGACATATTTGGCTGTTATTAGTAAGTACTAAGCAAATGGATAAGTACATTGAGATAAATAAGTGATATAAGGAAAAAAAACAAATTACAAAAATTATAAAAATGAAGATTTAGAAAAATCTAAAATGATTATGTGTATGTATATAAAAATAATAGATAAAAAATAATAATATTAGTTACTAAATTACTAAATTTTTAACAGCCATCCTGAAAAACGAAGCACGGGGATCGGTTTTAACATAATTTGGTAAACTATTCCACAATTTCACAGCACTAATAAAGAACAATCTTGAGGACGATAGATAGTTGTAATTAGGAATAATCAGGTTAAATGTGCGACTAGATTTGAAGAAGCATAATTTTTCGAAAATATAACCAGGTTCACGCGTATAGATAACTTTATGAAGGAATATTAAATTGAAGTTGTGTGTATTTAGTCGAACTATATGGGTTTTATCCAAAGAAATTTATTATTCAGGCTTAAGTTCGCTCAATTTAATTTTTACAATTAAATAATTTTTTTTTATTGAGAAATAATTTTTGAAAGCATGTGGCAATTGAAAAGTACAAATACCAATTTCTTGACTTTTGTAAAGGTCGAACTGAACATCGATGTTTTCGGGATTAACCACAATCCCATCGTCAGAGCTCTCTATACTCTAGGCTATTCAGCCCCCAAAGTCAAGCGGTAAATATCTGGCATTAAACCAATTGCATTAAAGCTCTATGTTTCCTGGCTTTAAGCTTACTTTATGGTGGCTTAGAAATTTACCATACTTGGCACTTATCCTAATCAACAGCCACACTTGTGCTTTTTGTTTATATTTCTCACCCAAGATTGAGAAAGCTCCTTTCTCTATTTCTTAGGGTTTATATATGTTTTGTTTTATCCGTATTACACGGGAAACTATCTAACATATTTTGTACTATATGCCTCTAGTGTTAATAATTGAAGTTGTGTGTATTTAGTCGAACTATATGGGTTTTATCCAAAGAAATTTATTATTCAGGCTTAAGTTCGTTCAATTTAATTTTTACAATTAAATCATTTTTTATTGAGAAATAATTTTTCAAAGCATGTGGCAATTGAAAAGTACAAATACCAATTTCTTGACTTTTGTAAAGGTCGAACTGAACATCGATGTTTTCGGGATTAACCACAATCTCATCGTCAGAGGGGAGACGATTATTATCTACCTTGGTAAATTTTTTAATTCTTTTGACAATTGCTTGAACAAAAAAGTTGCTTTGTTGTATCAATTCGCCGATAACTATACCTATTGATTTATCTTGATTATACCAAAATTAAAAAATACAATTTGAAAAGCTTTTATGTTTGTTGAAAAAATATAAAATTCATATTTTTTTAACATGGCAAAAGCTTATATTTGATAACATGTTTAACCCTTCATATCTCGATGTTACAGATATGTTACAAGTTTTTAATTTTTATAGAATCTTAAATAAAGGTATGTAATTGCATTATTAAATTAATTATGTATTGGTCATCGGCAAATAATCGGTATTGTTTTCTTCTGTATAAGTAAAAATTTTTACCAAATAATTGTTTATTAACTTTTATAAAATTATTGAACAGGTGAAAACAAATAGCAAACTGCTAGTTTTGTAATTTTGCTGAACTATGCCTCCCGCAGGTTTTGAAAAACTGGTTTCGCTCGGGCATTAGATTGGGCATAAGGTTTATGAGAAGTTATTCTAAAACAGTCAGTCCTGTTCTATATTCCATGCGAAATAAGTATGGAATCACAGCATTGCTGTCACTAATAAATATATATTTATACCAACAATGATATGACAGTTCCAAACGTTTTCATATCACATGAAATACAGAAAAAGGCTGATTTAAAACTAATTTTTCTTTTTCTGGGATTGGTTTCTTTTAGAATTAATGGGTCGATTATGGATGGCAACCGAACTTCAGTTGCGTTGCCAGCCGGCAACTGAAAATTTGTGGTTGCCAGAAAAGCACTAAAAAGCAACTGAAATTGACAGCTCTCAGTTGCCAGTTGCCATAAGTAATATGATTTTTGGCAACTGGCAACCCAACTGAAGTTCGGTTGCCATCGATAATCGACCCATAAGTAAATGTAATATATTTTCTGTTAAAGAAAAATATTTTTATAGACCTTTTTGATGGCTTGTAATCGATTTATGGTTGTTACTGTGAAATGAGATACATAAATTTAATATTTATTAGTTTAGTTTATTTTTATTCGACCTTATTATGTTTTAAATTAACTCTGTGTTTTTCAGGCTCTAGGTCTAGGGTAACTTCAAATAAAAACTCGTTTCTGTTTTATTAAAGGTACATATGTAAATTATTCTTTTATTTTTTCAATATTTCTAACACCTTCGGTGTTCTTCTTCAGGAAACTGAAAACAATTATATAAAAAAAAGGATAAATGTTATTTTATACATATTAACATTACTTTTTATAAAAACATAATAAATTTAATTTATTAAAAAACACAATATGCTAAAACAAATTCACTATTTTATTTTTGCCTTACTTCTTTCTGAGTACAGCCGTCCATTAAAAATGAGGTTTTTCAGAGAGGATCACACATTCTATATATGTGATAAAGAAAACATCAGTACCAACACCAAAACTAAAAATAAATGTAATTTATTAAAAACGCAATATGCTAAACAAGTTCACTATTTTATTTATATAAAGCCGTCCACGTAAAATGAGGGTGTACTGTTTACTAAAAAAGCTTTTGTTTATATTTTGTTATGATATGTCTATATGTATGCGCGCAATTTTCGGTGTCTGTTTTGTAGTTCATATGTATGTAACATTTCGACTGTGTATCTTTTTTTGTAATTTTGTTCTTGTTGTAAAATCTGCGTATTATTTATGTCTGGAGAATGACCACTCGTTGTACAGTGGGCTGCTAGTGCTGTTTTTTGCTCAGTTGTTCCGTTTCGATTTTTATAATTTGATTTGTGTGCAGCCAATCTTGTTCTAAGTTTTGACTTCGTTGTACCTACGTATACTTTCTCACATCTATTTAACCCGTCGCCATTACAAGGCATTTTGTATATCACATTATACTTGTCTAATTTTTCTGTTTTAGTTTTGGTGTTGGTAAATAGTGAGTTTAAAGTGTTCGTGGTTTTTAGCGCAATACTGATGTTTTCTTTATCACATATATAGAATGTGTGATCCTCTCTGAAAAACCTCATTTTTAATGGACGGCTGTACTCAGAAAGAAGTAAGGCAAAAATAAAATAGTGAATTTGTTTTAGCATATTGTGTTTTTTAATAAATTAAATTTATTATGTTTTTATAAAAAGTAATGTTAATATGTATAATATAACATTTATCCTTTTTTATATAATTGTTTTCAGTTTCCTGAAGAAGAACACCGAAGGTGTTAGAAATATTGAAAAAATAAAAGAATAATTTACATATGTACCTTTAATAAAACAGAAACGAGTTTTTATTTGAAGTTACCCTAGACCTAGAGCCTGAAAAACACAGAGCTAATTTAAATTTAATATTTTGATTTTAGATATATGTCTGTATGTGAGTAACTAAAAAATATTAAAACCACTGTAGGTTAATAAAGTCCATACATCGTTGAATTCAAGAAAATTTACTTTCAGTGAGGATGTCAGCTCTATATTTCAAAAAGAAACTATAATTTTTTAGTAATCAGTTTTTGATATCATCCCTACCATGTCAAACTATCCAATATGCAAAACGGTAACTCACAATAGCGTGGAAGTTTTCAAATATTTCTGAATTAGTTTTCAATATTCTATGAGAAATTCAACATTTTCCAACGAAGTGTACCGCACCCATTGGAGAATCATGGAGTCATAAAGCTAATTTTTTTCCATATTGGTTAGTTTAACACAGTGTTGGCATTAGTCGATTGATTTTTCAATCGATTGGTTAATTTGATTGATTGTCAATCGGATTAATTTAATCCTGATTAAAATAATCATGATTAAATATGGTATTCGTAATCGTGATTAATAAAGTTAATCATTAATCTTTAATCGTTAATTTGATTACTTGTAAACAAAGAATTAAATTATGACAACTTACATATATATTTCCTCATCAATGTGTATATGAATATGTATAAAACAAATTATATGACAAAAAAAAACAACAAAAATCGAGATCAAAGCCTGTAATTGATTAGAAGTCGCTTAAACTCTAACGAGCAAAAACATAGCGAAAATCACGTCTATGGCAAAAATAGCGGAAATTCGCAAAAATTGCAATATTGGAAAACGGCTCTAAATCTGATTAGAACTAGCTAAAACTGTAAGGAATATCCAGAACTGGGAAAAAATCGCGGACACTAGTAAAATTCACAAAAACTTGCTAATATTTAAAACATTTCAAACTTTAATATTGCCCCTAAAAATGTAGGAAAGTCAAAGCCTTGGAAAATCACGCTTATCGCAAAAAAATGAAAATTCGCGAAAAATTGCAATATTTTATACAAGCCGTAAAATTGATTGAAAGTCGCTAAAACTACAAGGAATGCGAAAAATTCAATAAAAACTGCGCAAATTCGCAAAAACTTGGTAACAGCGGCATGATAGCAAACTCTAACTTTGATGAAAATTGTTAAAACTGTAAAGAATCTAAAAGCCTACGAAAAATTTTTATCTATCGCTAACATGGCAAAAATTTCCGAGATATCGCAATATAAGAAACAAACCTTAAAATTGATTGGAAATAGCAAATATGGTAAAAAAAAATCTACTTCTCGCAAAGAACGCGAAAAACTCGCAAATTCGCGTAATTGCAGAAATGTTTTGAAAAAAAAACTGTAAAGAATACCATAATCTCAGATAATCATACAAATACCGAAAATGGTGAAAACTCACAAAAAAAATGTTTGCAAAAGATTTCATGTTTAGCTTTTAACAATTTTTTAAACTACAATAATCAATCGAAATTTTTTATTCAGGATTAACGATTTTTGATTACGATTGATAATCGTAATCAAAAAAATTTTTATTACGATTGATAATCGTAATCAAAAAAACGTTGATTACGATTAGTTAGTTTTTAATCATTAATCACGATTAACCCCATTAATCAGATTAACGTTTTGCCAACATTGGTTTGACAGTTAAATATTTAGAATGAAGTGAGTTTGCTCGAGATCATTGATGCTTATACCACATTATTTTAGCCTGTCTAGAAGTAATTTTCTTCTTCGTGTATAGATCTTCTAAAATTTATCAATTTGATATATAAAAAATATTTTGAAACTTTTGGTAACAAAGGCCGATGGCCCTTGTAGCTAGTGCTTTCTCTTCCTTATATTGATCTTATATTTAGCTATAAGTTTAATCAATCAAATATGAATATCCTCTAATTTTGTACAATATAACAGCACGCATATGAATGATTGTCAATTTTTTGCTGAATTTTTACAATAAATTTTTATTGTCATGTGCTGTTGCAAGATACATCTATAGACCTTGGTGCTGTTGTGCACATGACAACTATCATTGGAAATTAATACAAAAAAAGCTTTTATTTGAAATTCAGAATAGATATTTGGGACTATTGTCACAAATGTTTTTAATATCACAAAAATTTTGTTATAACCATGATATAAAAAAACTTATACCATGGTTATAACCATAGATTATACGTAGATAGTCAACTAAAACTTCAAAAATCTAATTCTACTGTCAAAAACCTAAGTCTAACTGCCTATTTCACTATGTCGAAAGATTTTTTTCTTTCTTACAATTACATTTAAAACACAAACAAAATTAATTTGTTACTTTATTCGACCTTACACTGGATAAATATTATTTATTATTTGGGGTCCAGGTCACTGTTTTTATTTTTAATAAAACTCTTATTTTTCGCTTTATCAAATATTATTTATTTAATTTTCGATATTTCAATCACCGTCGGTGACCTTCTTCAGGAAAAACTAAAAACAAAAATATGCAAAAAAACATTAACATCACTGATGTAAACAAAAGTTAATGCAAAAAAAACACCAAGAATCTAAAAACAATTACATATTTATCTACTTATTACAATAAAAAAGTTATTATTATTACTGCCTCACAATGCAGAGTAAAGCCGTCCAATTTCTTAGAGAATGCAAAGCTCACTAAAAGCTACTTTGTTTATATTTTGATAAAATATGTCTGTATGAATGCGCGCAATTTTCAGTATCTGTTTTAAAGTTCATACGGATGTTCGCGGGAGTATTAATTATGTGCAGCATTCAGCGTTGCCAGAAGCTTTTCGAATAAAGTCATCATTTGACGAAATAAAAATCATATTTTGATATAAAAAATCATCACAAATTTTATTCCAAAATTTTTATTCCGAAGCTGAACAATGAGGCTTTTACTCGTATAGTAAACTAAAACAAAAAGCGTTCTTATAAGTTTATATGATTTCCTTACATGTCATCTTCTAGATAAGAGAGTTGTTATTTTTTTTTGGCAACCAATATTAGAAAAATTCTTGTACACTTCAAAATTGTGTGTAATAGTAAAAATTCGTGAAAAAGTTTGTAAATCGAGAGCAATCAGCGAAGTATATAAAAATATTACCATGACTGTAAAACATATAAAAATGCGGCCAAATCACTTCTACCGTGAAAAATGGCCGAATTTACGCACAAATTTGCAAAATTCGGAAAACCTCAAAAAACACAAGTAAATACACTAGTATGCAAAAAAACATTTTTCGAGCCTTTAAATAAAAATATCGCGACCTTAGTATTGGTTTAGCCCATATGCCAAAAAGTCGGAATGGAGAAAAACAACAAAGAAGATTTACATAAAGTTTTCTCAAAACATATCCGATAAAATTTTTTTGTATTCTCACCACTGCTTCCGTCATATGTTTGGAAGAAAAATTTAAATTTTTGTGAACTTTCATCAATCCGACTAGAAATTAACATCTTTTTACTAAAAGTAAAATATCTTGTTTTGTGCTCCAGTAACCACTTTTTTTATTTTATTTGTAAAAATAGCCTTTGTTGCTCCATGTGTATACTAACTGCTGTGTATTGAGTAACTTGTTATTGAGATGAAATGTTCTACTTTTATTGAAAATAAGAGTATAAATGTTATTAGTAAAGATATTTACATGGAATAAAAAGTTAATATTGATGAAACTTGGCATTTTACTTGATTTCTAATTAAAATTTTTTTATTTAAAAAAATTTTTTTTACAAAAAATTTATCAAAAATGATATCGATATCGAGCACAATGAATGCTTGATATCTCAGAAACCAGGAACAATTTCGGGAAACAGTTTTTGGATTCTGAAAGAGGGTATTCAAAATATATATACCCCATACTTAACTCAATTTTGTTTTAAATGGTCGGTGGGCCAAAACAATACTAATGTCGCGATATGTTGAATATACAAACTTTAATGCACAAATCCGTTTTCAGTTTTTCCTGTCACGTATATGAGTATATTTTACCTTAACTCGAGAAAGGTTTGTCCAATTTAAATACATAATTCACCAAAGGATGCAGAATAAAATTACTTTTAAGTCATTCTAACTGTTTCGGAGTTATTGAGAAATTATCGCCGAAAAATTATTTTGTTTTCATGCAAAATCAAACCTTTTTTTAGTTTTCAAAAAGTCACGAACAAATTAAAAGAGAAGCTATGTAGGTATGTTAGGAGTATAATAAGGCATAAACCATTAAAATCGATGAACAAATGTCGATTTTATTCATAATTAGCTGATGTAACTTATACACACAAATTGAAATTTTTCTGTGCATGGAAATTGTTATTTTTATGAATTGAGTTCCTTCACTTAACTGTGAATAAAATCAACATTTGTCCATCGATTTTCATGATTTAGAACTTATTTTATTTGTAGCTATCCTAGCTAACATCTAATGATGAAAGTGTAAATTTTTTGCAGTTTTTCAAGAGTTTTTGCAAACAAAAAAATTTAATATTGCAAAAAATTCGCGCTAATTTCTGAATAACTCCGAAACAGGGTGAAATATAAAAAATAATATATGCATGACTTAAAAGAATTTTAGTAGGATTTTTTTGTGGCTTATTTATTCAAATCGGGCAAACCGTTCTTGAGCTTGGGTGAAATATTCTGATGTACCTAGTGGAAATATTAGTCAAGCGATAGAAAAAACTGAAAATGTATTTGAATTTAGCGCATTAAACTTTGTAAATATATTTCACAAAATATATCTGTCAAAACCATTTTTAAAATTTTTATACATTAAAATTCGCTAAAACCGGAAAAAACTAACCAAATTCAAAGAAAAGGGAAATATAGTACAAAATTCAAAATACTTTAGTCAGAGAAAGTTCACACAGTTAATTCAATGCGCTTCAATGTTAAGAATTATTGAAAATTATATATTAATTGATCCAAACAATTACAAAACGTAAGGCATGATACCTTTCAATAACTGTTTATATATTTCCAAGCAAGTATAAAAAAATCATAATTTGCGAGAAAAAAAATCATCATATGGGGGGAAAAATCATCAAATCATATTTTAGTTTAAAAATCATCAAAAATATGATAAAATCATCATTCTGGCAACGCTGGCAGCATTTCTATTGTATATATCTTCGTACTTAGCGTTTACACGTGCAGGTGCAAGTTCGAAAAACTCAATACAGTCTTACTTTTTTACTAATACAGTCTTACTTTTTTACTAATACACTTACACTTTTCGCACTTGCAGCCAACTTGCAGCTCACTTGCAAGGGATTTTACAAGACAGTGATTTTTTGACACTTGCAGCAAGTAAAATGACAAGTTATATAACAGTGTTACCCTATCAACAGCTTAGTACACATTAACTGGATTGCAATATAATGTTATTGTACTTTTACTGATTTTAAATAAATTTAAAAGTTAATTTGATATTATTTTCCTTAAATATATGTAAATCAAGCAGTTAATGAAGTTTTAAAACATATATATCGTAGAAAAAATACGAATAAAATTTAATGTTATCTGGTTCCCTTAAAATTAAATATTTTTGTATTATTGGCAACTCTGCATTAAAAAGTAAACAAAATCAAACACTGTGTTAGCTTCAATAATAAAGACATTTTTTTAGTTGTTCTGCTCTCGCCGACATTTTTAAAATGAACTTTCACCTGCCCGTGTATACATTCAAGCAACTTGCAAGGCAGTTGGGCATTTTTTCGAAATTTTCGTTGATAATACGTACACAGAACTTGCATGCAAGTATTTGCACGTCTAAACGCAGGGTTATAATTATTCTCCTGTTGTAATATTGTTGTATTTTCGATATTGGGAGAGTGACCGTTCTGTGCACAGTGGGATGCCAGTGCTTTTTTTGGTCTGTTGTACCTTTTCGAGTTTTGTAGTCTGACTTGTGTGCAGCTAATCTTGTTTTTAATTTTGACTTCGTCGTTCCAACATATACTTTGTTACATATGTCAGACCCGTCTCCGTTGCATGGAATTTTGTAAATTACATTGGATTTATCCAACCTATCTATTTTTGTTTTTGTATTAGAAAACAGTGTATTTAGGGTTTTATCAGTTTTCAAAGCTATGTTGACGTTTTGCTTGTCGAAAATTATTTGAATATGTAACTCTCTCAGAAAACCCAGGGACATGTACTATCGACTTGAAAATTTTTTCCGGTTTTATTATAGGAATTTTATTTCGATTTTTTATTGCATTGTTGATGATGTTTGTTATCATTATGTATGGAAAGCTTGTTTTGTAATATTTTCCGGATCTGTTTAATATTTTCTTTATGGTAAACTTCATCACTTATTTGAAGTACCCTATTTGCGAAATTCTGTGCTGTATTAAATTTAACGTGTTTTGAATAGAAGTTTATGATGCGCCCAGAGCCAGTTGTTTTTTGATACCATTTAATAGTTAGTTTTGTTATTACTAGTGCGTCTAGATACGGTAATTTTTCGTTTTCTTCCAACTCCTTGGTGAACTGCATATGCCTGTGAAAATTGTTTAGAGCGTTCGAAACGTAATAAAAAAAACTAACTATTAAATGAGTGTTGTGTTTTTCTTCCGACGGGGTTTTTTGAGTTTGGAACGATTTTCCGTCATCCCACGTCAAATTTGGTTTGTAAACAGACCGGTTTCGGCTATGTGCCATCTTCAGTGTTCTATTGAATACTAAATTGTTTTTCTGTTACGTTGTTTCTTTTATAATTCGTTTGTATACTTAACTTCCTTCCTTGATCCCTTTTGTATTCTGCTCCCTATTTCTCTCTCCCGCTCTTTCTCTCTCGCCTCTATATGCTTTTGTGTGTCTCTACCTGATACCTGTTTCTCTTACTATTATGTTTGTGTTTAATATTTGGTTTATAATCTGCTCTATTAGTTATCAGTTATTTTATCCCTACGTAGGTAATAATCCGTAATTGTACGTTTCTGGGTAATCCTTTTGTCTTGTTCAGGCAACGTAGTAGAAAATGAACAGGACAAAAGGATTACCCAGAAACGTACAATTACGGATTATTACCTACGTAGGGATAAAACAACTGATAACTAATAGAGCAGATTATAAACCAAATATTAAACACAAACATAATAGTAAGAGAAACAGGTAG
Source organism: Panzeria rudis (assembly GCA_956483635.1). Classification (NCBI taxonomy): domain Eukaryota; kingdom Metazoa; phylum Arthropoda; class Insecta; order Diptera; family Tachinidae; genus Panzeria; species Panzeria rudis. Next base: position 68,277,722 of record OY101447.1, read on the forward strand.
CAGGTAGAGACACACAAAAGCATATAGAGGCGAGAGAGAGAGAGAAAGAGCGGGAGAGAGAAATAGGGAGCAGAATACAAAAGGGATCAAGGAAGGAAGTTAGGTATACAAACGAATTATAAAAGAAACAACGTACAACAGAAAAACGATTTAGTATTCAATAGAACACTGAAGATGGCACATAGCCGAAACCGGTCTGTTAACTATTAAATGGTATCAAAAACCAACTGGCTCTGGGCGCATCATAAACTTCTATTCAAATCACCCAAAACACGTTAAATTTAATACAGCACAGAATTTCGCAAATAGGGTACTTCAAATAAGTGATGAAGTTTACCATAAAGAAAACATTAAACAGATCCGGAAAATATTACAAAAAAATAGCTTTCCATATATAATGACAACAACAAACATCATTAACAATGCAATAAAAAATCGAAATAAAATTCCTATAATAAAACCGGAAAAAAATTTCAAGTCGATGGTACATGTCCCTGGGTTTTCTGAGAGAGTTACATATTCAAACATTTTCGACAAGCAAAACGTCAACATAGCTTTGAAAACTGATAAAACCCTAAATACACTGTTTTCTAATACAAAAACAAAAATAGATAGGTTGGATAAATCCAATGTAATTTACAAAATTCCATGCAACGGAGATGGGTCTGACATATGTAACAAAGTATATGTTGGAACGACGAAGTCAAAATTAAAAACAAGATTAGCTGCACACAAGTCAGACTACAAAACTCGAAAAGGTACAACAGACCAAAAAACACCACTGGCAGCCCACTGTACACAGAACGGTCACTCTCCCAATATCGAAAATACAACAATATTACAACAGGAGAATAATTATAAGAAGAGATATACAATAGAAATGCTGCACAGCGTGACCGTTTTGCGACTAAAGTGGCAATTTGCCACTTTTTCAACTGCCTTGCCACTTTTAGTGCCCCTTTTTTAAAATTACCTAAATCTGCCACCTTTTATAAAATTATGCCCCTTTCTGCCCCTTTTTATGAAGTGATACTTTTTCTTTTAATATGAGTTTTTTTACTGCACGAAAGTGTTTTTACAAAAAAATATTAAGACAAAAATGTGTTTTTGAGTCCATTATTTATTGTCATGAAAAAAAACTATTTTGAAATAGTTTAAGAGTTGAGATCTATAAATATTCATTATTGCACTAAAATTATTAGAAACTAACACCCTGATTCACTTACACGAACAAGAACTAGTAACACGTTCTTGTATAAAAAGCATGCAGTTTTAAATATTTTAAAAGTTATTGCCATTAAAATTTTTGAGTGAACGTTAGATTTATTTTTACTAAATCAACCCCTAAGACAAAAGTAATAATAACGTTTTGAAATTGTACGCGATTCGAAAAATTGGATTGACGAATTTTTATAATGAAGCCCCGTATATCTTTGGTTTTCGCAAATAATCATGCATGTTACAAAATACATTCTGTGTAGAATATCCAAGAAGATTTTATTTAAAACCATAGTAATTTTTATATTTACACGAATATTAGTGCTAAAACTTAAAAAAGCACTAAAAGGTGTGTGACAGGGCAACATTTCTTATAAATAAAAGCAAAATTTATTTTTGACCGGTACCAAAAAACGGTGAATACTATGAATTTGTTTGTATTTTATTTATGTATGCTACCTCAGAACTCCGCCATCTATAGACCATTTTGCTCCACTATTTAAAATTTTTATATTGAACTTGCTATCATCCTTTCTCTTTGCTTTGCAGTCAGGTATAACTACGTATGTATGCATGTCAGAGCTGTGAAAGATTGCAATCAAATTAATTGCAATCACATGATTTCATGTTAATGATTGCTAGTTTTTGATTGCAATCAAAATCGTAAATTTGATTTCATGATTTCAATTTGAAATCTTGAAATCATTTCAATAAAAATTATTGCAAAAAATTTTTTTAAATTAATTTCTATATTAATTGATTGCAATCAAATCCAGTGATTGCAATCAAAATTAAATCAGAATCAAAATCATCGTTCTCTTCAAATGATACTCATTTTTCTAGAAATAAAGCTTACTCTGATAATTAAAAAAACTGCATGAAATGGCTAACTAACCTACGTTTTGGTACGTTTTTTATGCAAACAAATTGATTGCAATCAATGATTTTAAAAATATTATTTCCAAAAGATTGCAATCTTGACATGATTTCAGTTTGAAATCTGAAATCATTTTGAAATCAAAGAATGAAATCAATTAGGTTGAAATCATTTTGATTGCAATCAAAATTGATTGCAATTTTTACAGCTATGATGTATGTGTTGTTGTTAGAAAGCGGTGTACTTCGTTGGTGCTGAAAACTGTCTTTTTTAGATAGAAAAATACATAAAAATTTATTCATTTTAATTCAAAAGCATTATATGCCCTAGAAATTCATTAAATACTAGAATTTGGTTCAATTATTCCCTTTTTAAAAAAGTTTACCCTTTTTTTCGAAGAATCCCCTTTTTGGTGCCACTTTTTTCCTCAAAATCCCCTTTTTGTGCCACTTTTTAAAATTTTTCAACGGTCACCCTGGTGCTGCACATAATTAATACTCCCGCGAACATCCGTATGAACTATAAAACAGATACTGAAAATTGCGCGCATTCATACAGACATATTTTATCAAAATATAAACAAAGTAGCTTTTAGTGAGCTTTACATTCTCTAAGAAATTGGACGGCTTTACTCTGCATTGTAAGGCAGTAATAATAATAACTTTTTTATTGTAATAACTAGATAAATATGTAATTGTTTTTAGATTCTTGCTGTTTTTTTTCGCATTAACTTTTGTTTACATCAGTGATCTTAATGTTTTTTTTGCATATTTTTGTTTTTAGTTTTTCCTGAAGAAGATCACCGACGGTGATTGAAATATCGAAAATAAATAAATAATATTTGATAAAACGAAAAATAAGTTTTATTAAAAATAAAAACAGTGACCTTGAGCCCAAATAATAAATAATATTTACACAAACAAAATTTTAAAATTTGTTTTTGTTTTAAATGTATTTGTACGAAAGAAAGAACTCCTTCGACATCGTGAAATAGACAGTAAGAATGTATTACCTGGCCTTTACACATGCAAGTGCAAGTTCGAAAAACTCAATACACTCAAACTTTTCTACTAACACACTTTTGGTTCAGCTATGAGAAAGACGGAGAAACGAATAAAAATGTCTCTTTCGTTGTTAATACGTACACAGAACTTGCTTGCAAGTACTTACATGTTTAAACGCAGCATTAGTAGAACATTTTTTATTATTATTGGTGCAAAATAAAACTTTCACCACAGCACCAAAACCATACATAGTTGTACAAATAGTTTTTTTCAAAATTTTTATATTTTAAACATGAATTTTTAGTTGTTATATACAATTAATTTTATATTAATTAATGAAAATATTATTTATAATCATTTTTAATACATTTCAGCTTAAAAAAATATTGATTTTCTAAACACTTTTTTGAAATTATTCTATTTAGTACTAAAAAAATTTATCCCAAATAGTATAAAAAATGCAATTCTGCTGAATGAAAAAATGGTTCAAAACACTGATAAATTTCAACATGCAAATGTCAACCAAATTAAATAAATATTCTCATGTGAGTTCCCTACAAGAACAGTGACAGCCATTTTACCGGTCATATGACTGGCATTGTTGATAGAAATATCTATCATTGCGTAGAACAAAGTTTCTATCACATTATTACAGGCAATATGAAAAATATGATGGAAACTTTTGTATACGTGTGATTTTGCATCCTTCTCTAAATCCTTCTCTAACGTATAAATTTTTTCGTCCATAGAATATATTAGCGAACTGCTCACTCTAATGTTGTTTGCTAGTCAGCGTTGATGGATATACCACTCACACTTCACTAATCAAACTTGATGGATATATCGGTCACAATTGACTAATCAAACTTGATGGATATACCGGTCTTAGTTGACTAATCAAGCTTGATGGATATATTCATCAATCCTAACGGGTATATAAATACATATCTTGTAATAAAACGATATTTATTAATTTTACATTATATTTACATAAATACATACTATATATTATGTTTTATATTATTAATTTTAAATTTTTTTGCTCCATTATATGTTTTTTTCCGCTAGAAAACATCAAATTTTGAAGAAGAGAAATATTTATTTGATCCTTGATGGATCAAAATAAATACATATGTACATACCTCGCATTCTTGTTAAACAGCATGAGCTTTCCAAACGCATGCTTCTCCCTACCCAATTATACTTCTCCAGTAGGTCATCCGAAAAATTTGCGAGAATGATTTTGTTGTTATATTTTACTTTTTTTAATTATGACCACTATTTTTTATTTTTAATGTCGGGAAATAAAATATTAGCTGTCTTTCGCTTTCATATGCATTATTTTAATATTAATTTTGAATGTAAAAAAATTTCTAAAATGAAACAACAAACATTTGTCAACGATCCCACATAGCATTTGGAAGATTGTTTTATCAAAAATCAGAAAACGGTCTTTTAAGACTACCTTAGATGATCAAAAAGTAATTAATCAGTTGCGGGCTTAAAACAAGACTCGAAAATGATTCCTACAAATGACTAGGAAACAACTTGTGCGCAATCATAAATTGATCATGCATATGTTCGAAAATTAATCTTTTAAAACTAACTTAGACGATGAAAAAGTGATTAAGCAGTTGCGCGCTCAAAAAACAACTCGAAAATGAGTTCCATTAATAAATGCTTAGAAAAAGACTTGTGCGCAATCAGAAATTGATCAAGTATATGCTCGAAATGTGACTGTTTTGAGTATTGTTATAAAAGTAAGTTTATGTTAGCTTTGTGCTGTCGATATTGTAGGCAGTACCTTAGCTGAGTGGTTGGTACGTAATGTTACAAATCCGAAGGAGCTTGGTTCGATTCTCAGTTAAAATAAAAAAATTTATTTTACTTTCTCGAAAATGAGTCGTAATTGACTCAGAAGCGATCAAAAATACTGTTTGAAAATTACTAAAAAATGAGTCAAAACTGATTTAAAAGCGGATAATAAAAGACTCTTCAAGAGGAGTCGTATGTAGGGTACCATTTTCTACCAACAAAAGTGTCTGTTATGATCAGAAAATTAGTGCATAAATGATTATTTTAATCGAGCTAAGGAATCAATAAAGACTCGAATATGATCGATAATTTCATAAATAGCTAGCTGGGATGATAGATATCGCCATCAACAATGAGTCATATATGCAAATGTATTAGTAAAAAATTGTCTGTGTATTAGTTTCGGTCATACATTTCTTGTATGGTTGAATACACAGTGCTTGTTCGTGTGAAGGAGAGTTGTCATTTTTGTTGACAGGCCGCCAGTTGACTATCTACGTATAATCTATGGTTCAGGAATACCACTGTAAATAAAAATAAGAAAAAACATACAGGAAAAACATATTCTTGGAACTCCTATTCGAGCATATACTAAGCGCAAGTAATCGTAAATTTCGGTAACAGTTCCAACTGTTGATCTTGGATTTTTTGAGATCGATTTCTGTTTGATAGATATTGCAGGGGAAAACGATTTTTAAGCAGAGACTTTACTCAGCGAAGTTACAATAGAGGATAAAAAATTTAAGTCCGGCCGAAGGATGGCTAGACAGAGTCTTTACTCAGCGAAGCCACTATTCCACATAATACATAGAGAACAAAATCCTTAAGCCGAAGGATGGCTATGCCGAAAGTCTTTAGTGAGCGGACCAACTATTAAGCCAATATTCGACATACCTAGAGGAGAAACCCCTTAACCCCGGCAGAAGGCCGGCTATGCAGGAAGTCTTTACTCAGCGAATCCACTATTCGACATACATAGAGGAGGAGATGCCTAAGCCCGGCCGAACGCCGGCTATGCAGAATCTTTACTCAGCGAAGCCACTATTCGTCATACATAGAGGAGAAAACCCTTAAGCACGGCCGAAGGCCGGCTATGCAGAGTCTTTACTCAGCCCAGCCACTATTCGGCATACAATCGGGAGAAAATCCTTAAGCCCGGCCAAAGGCCGGCTATGCAGACGGTCTTTACTCAGCAAGGCCGCTATTCGACATACGTAGAGGAGAAACCCCTTAAGCCCGGCAAAAGGCCGGCTATGCAGAAAGTATTTACTCAGGGAAGCCACTATTCGACATACATAGAGGAGAAAATACTTAAGCCCGGCCGAAGGCCGGCTATGCATAGTCTCTAACCCTTGAAAACATTAAAAGGGGTAAATAAATCATCTTTCAGTAGATTTTGTTTTTGAAATTGGCGCCGATTTCAAATCGAACAATTTCCATCACATACCACTTTATTTAAGTTTTTCTTCTTATTTTTAATTTTATATCGGATATCGAATTTTTATTCTTTTTTGAGCAATGCCACTAAACTTAATTTGTTCCAAATTTTCTATCGGAGAGGGTAATATTATTTAGGCTTAAATCAAGTTTAGCTACGTAGCTAAAAAAAAGTACCCTATCCGGTAGAGAATCAAAAAATAAGAAAAAAAATTAGATAAAAAAATTGTCGCAGGCTTGGTTTTTGAGTTATGGGCCTCTGAAGTTCCAGTAGAACATTGTGATTATATGGTGTATTTTTCATACAATGCGATCAATAATGGCATCGTTTAAAAGCTTTTGAGTAGATATGTTAGGAAATGCTAAAATTTTTTTAATTTTATTAAAAACCACAACAATATTTATTCAATTTGAGTATTATATTAAAATATTTATTCAGCGAAGCCACTATTCGACATAAATAGAGGAGAAAATCCTTAAGTACGGCCGAAGGCCGGCTATACAGAAAATATTTATTCAGCGAAGCCACTATTCGACATACATAGAGGAGAAAATTCTAAGTCCGGCCGAAGGCCGGCTATACAGAAAATATTTATTCAGCGAAGCCACTATTCGACATACATAGAGGAGAAAGTCCTAAGTCCGGCCGAAGGCCGGCTATAAAAAAAGTATTTATTCAGCGAAGCCACTATTCGACATACAGAGGAGAAAATCTTTAAGTACGGCCGAAGGCCGGTTATGTAGATCTTTATTCAGTGAAAGGTTTTTAATTTTTTAACAGATCTTCTCAAAAGCTTTTAAATGATGCCAATATTGACCGCATTGTATGAAAAATCACCATATAATCACAATTTTCTACTGGAACTTCAGAGGGCCATAACTCGGAAACCAAGCCTCGCCGAAAATTTTTTTATTTTATTATTTTTTTTCTTATATTTTGATTCTCTATCGGATAGGATATTTTTTGGAACAAATTTACTTTAGCTATACTCCTCCAAATAAAATGAAAATTTCCTATCTGATAGAAAATTTAATTCTAAGAAAAAAAATGAAGTGAAGTGCAAAAATCCTCGGAAACGCATATTTTCGGAGTTACGGACCAACAAAGTTTTACAGATCTTAAGGATTTACTTGCAAAGTTTTTAATTCAGTGTAGCAATATGGTTATCATATGAAAGCTTATTAGAATTATTCGATGAAAGACATAAATCAAGATAGATCAACACCAGGTAGTCGCAAGAGAATTCGCCGTGGAGAATTTACATTTGGGCTGTCAAAAAAGCTGATACATTAACACTGCTGACAGCCCAAATGTGTAAACATTTACGTAAACAGCTGGGCTATTGCGGCCACCTAGTATGAATACGCCTTGACATAAATATTACAAAAAATTGGCCCATTCAGGAACGATATTTTTCCTTTTTTGTATTTTTTCAAATTAAGTGAGTGCTTTGCTTTATTTTTTATTTATTTATAGTTACAATATACATACTTATGTTTTGTTTTTATTGTTACTAAAGAGTTTATGCATAGCCGGCCTTCGGCCGGACTTAAACTTTAAGTCCGGCCGAGGTCTTAAAGGTTCTCTCCTCTATGTATGTCGAATAGTGGCTTCGCTGAGTAAAGATTTCTTGCATAGCCACCCTTCGGCCGGACTTAATGGTTTTCTCCTTTATGTATGTCTTATAGTGGCTTCGCTGAGTAAAGAGGTATTGCGTAGCCGGCCTTCGGCCGGACTTAAGGATTTTCTCCTCTATGTATGTCAAATAGTAGCTTCGCTGAATAAAGATTTTTTGCCTAACCGGCCTTCGGCCGGACTTAAGGGTTTTCTCCTCTATGTATGTCGAATAGTGGCTTCGCTGAGTAGACTTTTGGTATAGCCGGCCTTTGGCCGGGCTTGAAAATTTTTTCCTCTATGTATGTCGAATAGTGGCTTCGCTGAGTAAAGATTTTCTGCCCTGTTCTTTTTTTGTTTGGTAAACTTTCAAAAAATTAAAAATACCGGTCCTAAATGGGTTAATTTGAAAAAAATAAAAATACAGGTCCTAAATGGGTTAATTTTTGTTTTATATGTTTTTCATCGAATAATTTTGAAAAGCTTTCATATGATACCTATATTGACATACTAAATTAAAAGTTTTGCAAGTAAATCCTTAAGACCTGTAAATATTTGTAGGTCCGTAACTCCGAAAATATGCGTTTCCGAGGATTTTTGTACTTTACTTTTTTTCTTAGAATTAAATTTTCTATCAGATAGAACATTCTTGTTTTATTTGGAGGTGTACAGAGCACGAAGCCGATATTATACGATTATCGGCGGCGGCTTACCCAAAAAGTAACCAGCAGCGGCTAAGCGCCAGCTGTAAGCCGAAAATATTCCTCGGCGGCGGCTGAATGAAAAGTGTCGGTTGTCGACTTTCTCACGTAGCACGTATATCTAGCGAAAAAAAAATGTTTAATATATTATATATTTCTGACAAGCATTAGCTAGTTTTTTGTTGTATTTACACCAAACTTATATTATTTGATAGTCCCTTGTCGGCTGTCGTGCGCCGGTCACAGCCGCACACATCGGCGGCGGCGCAATTTGAAAACAAAATTCGGCGGCGAATGTTAAGCCGGCTATGCGCCGAACGGCTTCGTGCTCTGGGAGTAGCTAAAGTAAATTTAAGCCATTTTTTATTTTTGAGCTACGTAGCTAACTTGATTTGTTCCATTATTACTTGACTGCGGTAACTAAACCTGATTTCTTTCCATACAAAACAACATTACATACCTTAACTGTATTCGATCCATTAGCGACACCTTCGTCGGAAACAGCCGCAGCGCTGTCTGTTAGTGGAACACTAATAGTTGCAGCGGTTGACAATGAGGCTGATGCAATAATAATATAACATACTAAACCATAAAAAAAAATTCGAAGAAACGAATTTCCCATTTTCTCGCACCCGCTATTCATTTGTCTCATGTTGTTATCATTTGCTTTTTTACTTTTTCTTGCACTTCACACAATTGTTTTCATTACTTTAAACATTTAGTCGGATTTATTGAAATTAGTAATACTTTTACTGCGCACTTGGTATTGAAAAATAATAAGATTTAATTAGTTATCCGCACATTGCACTATAATCGTAATACGGAAGATAATTTTATTGTTTAATTGTCAAATATATAAAATGTTTAGAAAAAACTTGTGTGAATTGACACATCTGCAATTTAAAATGTTAATTGTGATGTCAAGCTTATGCTTGAGACAATGCTGCCATGTAGTGTTGTGATATATAGCGATTTCTCGGCAAACGAGGCAGCTTTAACCCTTTGAGTATCCTACGCAGCACATATGATGCACACAAGGTAAAGGTAGAAACAGCAAACCGTTCCGTACTGTTCTTTAATTTAAATGTCACGTTACCGGAACGTCTCTACCTGTATAAAATAGAAAACCTAAAGGTGAAGGTACATAGCATGCGTTAAATACGCTAATGCGTTAAGGGCATAATACACAATCAATCAGCTTGATGTCAGATTCGTGTACGTGTGCTTGACGAAAAATCAAAACCAAGTAGATTTTCACACATACTATTACCACGCTTGTCAAGCATGTTGACTGTGTATATTGCCCTTTACAGACTTCTGTCAAAAATGTTGAAATAGTGTATTTCCATACTATTCGCTGTGCGAAAAATCTGTAAACTGCGTTTTAAAGGGAATCATGTCCTCTAACTAAATGCACAGTTGTCACTTTCGAGAAAACCGGATGATAGCGGGTATCGCTCAAACTTTTATAAGAGCAAAAACAAGGCGAATTTTGTTTTGCTCGTAAAAACTAAACTATTCGCTGTGCGAAAAGTCAGTAAACTGCGTTTTAAAGGGAATCATGTCCTCTAAGTAAATGCACAGTTGTCACTTTCGAGAAAACCGGTGGATAGGGGGTATCCCTCTAACAAACTTTTATAAGAGCAAAAACAAGGCAAATTTTGTTTTGCTCATAAAACCTAAACTATTCGCTGTGCGAAAAATCTGTAAACTGCGTTTTAAAGGGAATCATGTCCTCTAACTAAATGCACAGTTGTCTTTTTCGAGAAAACCAGAGGATAGGGGACATCCCTCTAACAAACTTTTGTAAGAGCAAAAACAAGGCGAATTTTGTTTTGCTCATAAAAATTAAACTATTCGCTGTGCGAAAAATCTGTAAACTGCGTTTTAAAGGGAATCATGTCCTCTAACTAAATGTACAGTTGTCACTTTCGAGAAAACCGGAGGATAGGGGATATCCCCAAACTTTTATAAGAGCAAAAACAAGGCGAATTTTGTTTTGTTCATAAAAACTAAACTATTCGCTGTACGAAAAATCTGTAAACTGCGTTTTAAAGGAAATTATGTCCTCTAACTAAATGCACAGTTGTCACTTTCGAGAAAACCGGAGGATAGGGGGTATCCCTCTAACAAACTTTTATAAGAGCAAAAACAAGGCGAATTTTGTTTTGCTCATAAAAACTAAACTATTCGCTGTGCGAAAAATCTGTAAACTGCAAAATATCTATGTTTGGCGATTTCTTTAAAGTTTCATCTAGCAGCGTCATTCTCAATCACTAACAAAAATGGCCCCTTTTTTACAACTCTGAAAAATATATATAAAAAGTTACGTGAGTGAAGAAAACAAGTTTTGATAATGCAGAGCATTGGCAAGTTTTTTCTAGGATAATGCAGAGCATTTGTCTTATTTCAGCAAGTTTTTCAACAGTTTTGTATACGTGTGAGCACGTTTTATATATGGGAATGTATGTGTGACAAGTTTTTCCAATGTTTACAAGCAAATGGCGTGTAGGTGTGAGCAAGTTTTATGTATGGGTAACATGTGCTTTCTATATTTTTAGAGTAACATCAGTTGTCAGCCTATAACTCCTAAACTAAATTGCGTGCCACCATGGCACTACCCTCAATCGATAGGTATTAAAAATACACATTGTTTGCCACGGTTGTCAATCTTGGCGAGACTTGCTGAAAAAAGTTATAGCGCCGCGAAGTTTGAAAAAGCGCAAAATATGCAACATCAGTTGTCAGCCTATAACTCATAAACTAGATCGCGTGCCACCATGGCACTACCCTCAATCGATAGGTATTAAAAATACGCATTGTTTGCAACGGTTGTCAATTTTGGCGAGACTTGCTGAAAAAAGTTATAGCGCCGCGAAGTTTGAAAATTGCAAAATATGTAACATCAGTTGTCAGCCTATAACTCCTAAACTAGATCGCGTGCCACCATGGCACTACCCTCAATCGATAGGTATTAAAAATACACATTGTTTGTCACGGTTGTCAATCTTGGCGACACTTGCTGAAAAAAGTTATAGCGCCGCGAAGTTTGAAAAAGCGCAAAATATGCAACATCAGTTGTCAGCCTATAACTCATAAACTAGATCGCGTGCCACCATGGCACTACCCTCAATCGATAGGTATTAAAAATACGCATTGTTTGCAACGGTTGTCAATTTTGGCGAGACTTGCTGAAAAAAGTTATAGCGCCGCGAAGTTTGAAAATTGCAAAATATGTAACATCAGTTGTCAGCCTATAACTCCTAAACTAGATCGCGTGCCACCATGGCACTACCCTCAATCGATAGGTATTAAAAATACACATTGTTTGTCACGGTTGTCAATCTTGGCGACACTTGCTGAAAAAAGTTATAGCGCCGCGAAGTTTGAAAAAGCGCAAAATATGCAACATCAGTTGTCAGCCTATAACTCATAAACTAGATCGCGTGCCACCATGGCACTACCCTCAATCGATAGGTATTAAAAATACACATTGTTTGCCACGGTTGTCAATCTTGGCGAGACTTGCTGAAAAAAGTTATAGCGCCGCGAAGTTTGAAAATTGCAAAATATGTAACATCAGTTGTCAGCCTATAACTCCTAAACTAGATCGCGTGCCACCATGGCACTACCCTCAATCGATAGGTATTAAAAATACACATTGTTTGCCACGGTTGTCAATCTTGGCGAGACTTGCTGAAAAAAGTTATAGCGCCGCGAAGTTTGAAAAAGCGCAAAATATGCAACATCAGTTGTCAGCCTATAACTCATAAACTAGATCGCGTGCCACCATGGCACTACCCTCAATCGATAGGTATTAAAAATACACATTGTTTGTCACGGTTGTCAATCTTGGCGACACTTGCTGAAAAAAGTTATAGCGCCGCGAAGTTTGAAAAAGCGCAAAATATGCAACATCAGTTGTCAGCCTATAACTCATAAACTAGATCGCGTGCCACCATGGCACTACCCTCAATCGATAGGTATTAAAAATACGCATTGTTTGCAACGGTTGTCAATCTTGGCGAGACTTGCTGAAAAAAGTTATAGCGCCGCGAAGTTTGAAAATTGCAAAATATGTAACATCAGTTGTCAGCATATAACTCCTAAACTAGATTGCGTGCCGCCATGGCACTACCCTCAAACGATAGGTATTAAAAATACACATTGTTTTTTTACAAAGTTATAGGCGCAGCAACCTCTTTAACAATTAGAAAGCACTAAAAAAAGGCAGCATTAGTTTTCTAATGATAACTCGGAAAGAATACACAAACACTAAAATGATAATGGGTGTCATGGTATACTGCGTCACTTTTTTGATAAAGTTATAGGCGCCACAATATATTTAAAACTTAAAAAGCGTAAATATGTTTAACTTTAGTTTTTCTTTAATATATTCGCAGTGTATGGTAAATATATTTGTTTCGATTCGGATCTGTACCAATGCGCTTACATCTGGCAGCATAAAACTAAAATACAAAACAAGGTAAAATTAAACAGGTACACAGCTGTCTACTTTTCACCGCAAAATAGAGGCTCGCATGTCAAAATTTGTATATATTAACATAGGGGCTGAGATGTCAAATGTTATTGTTATGTTTTTATTGTTTAGAATCAACACCTTCTGGCATTTAAGTTAAATTTTTAACTTCCATATATTCTATAAACTTCTCTAGAAATTATTTTTGTAAAATATATTAACCCTCTAGCTCTTTAATATATGTGTCTTTTTGCCCATTCCTTTACAAGGTGATATTTTGCACTTAAAAAAGGAATGGGCAAAAAAGACCCATAAATTAAAGAGCTAGAGGGTTAATATATTTTACAAAAATATTTTCTAAAGAAATTTACGGTAGGTCTCTGAATATATGGAAGTTAAAAATTTAACTAAAATGCCAAAATGATGCCATTATATAAACATTATAAAACGAACCCATAAATAAATTTGGATTTGACATAATTATGGGTCTTTTTTGCCCATTCCTTTGCAAGGTGACATTTTGCACTTAAAAAAGGAACATGCAAAAATGACCCAATAAACCAATAAAATAAATTTGTATTATGCATGAAATACAATAAAAAATATTTATCAAATGATGGCCTTAAAGATATAAAAAACATCAAACAAAAGATGGCTTTAAAGATATAAAAATATCAAAGATATCAAAATAAATAAATAAATAAATAAACAAAAGTTTATAATGATGTACAAATATCATGAACATTTCTTATTATATCCACAAAATGGTGTATTCCTATTGGGGAGCCAGCCATTCAAAATAACTGGCAACGCACTGAGTGTAGTACCTCAACGGTAGTGTGGAAACCTACACGTTTCAGATAATAATTTGCCCATTCCTGTTTTAAGGACAAAATTTTGCCTTTTCAAGGAATGGACAAAAAAGACCCATAAATTGAAGAATTAGAGGGTTAATATATTTTACAAAAAGATTTCTAAGGGAATTCTACTGTAGGTCTCTGAAGACATGGAAGCTAAAAATTTAACTTGAAAGCCAGAATTATGTCGAATTTAAATTTATTTAAGGGTTGGTTTTATAATGTTTTTATAATGACATAATAAATTTGGATTCGACATAATTCTGGCCTTCAAGCTATATTTTTAGCTTCCATGTGTTCAGAGACCTATAGTAGAATTCCCTTAGTAATCTTTTTGTAAAATATATTAACCCTCTAACTCTTCACTTTATGCGTTTTTTTTGCCCATTCCTTTTTTAAGTGCAAAATGTCACCTTGCAAAGGAATGGACAAAAAAGACCCATAAATTGAAGAATTAGAGGGTTAATATATTTTACAAAAAGATTTCTAAGGGAATTCTACTGTAGGTCTCTGAAGACATGGAAGCTAAAAATTTAACTTGAAAGCCAGAATTATGTCGAATTTAAATTTATTTAAGGGTTGGTTTTATAATGTTTTTATAATGACATAATAAATTTGGATTCGACATAATTCTGGCCTTCAAGCTATATTTTTAGCTTCCATGTGTTCAGAGACCTATAGTAGAATTCCCTTAGTAATCTTTTTGTAAAATATATTAACCCTCTAACTCTTCACTTTATGCGTTTTTTTTGCCCATTCCTTTTTTAAGTGCAAAATGTCACCTTGCAAAGGAATGGGCTAAAAAGACCCATAAATTAAAGAGCTAGAGGGTTAATATATTTTACAAAAAGATTTCTAAGGGAATTCTACTGTAGGTCTCTGAAGACATGGAAGCTAAAAATTTAACTTGAAAGCCAGAATTATGTCGAATTTAAATTTATTTAAGGGTTGGTTTTATAATGTTTTTATAATGACATAATAAATTTGGATTCGACATAATTCTGGCCTTCAAGCTATATTTTTAGCTTCCATGTGTTCAGAGACCTATAGTAGAATTCCCTTAGAAATCTTTTTGTAAAATATATTAACCCTCTAACTCTTCAATTTATGCGTTTTTTTTGCCCATTCCTTTTTTAAGTGCAAAATGTCACCTTGCAAAGGAATGGGCTAAAAAGACCCATAAATTAAAGAGCTAGAGGGTTAATATATTTTACAAAAAGATTTCTAAGGGAATTCTACTGTAGGTCTCTGAAGACATGGAAGCTAAAAATTTAACTTGAGGGTAGTGCCATGGTGGCACGCGATCTAGTTTAGGAGTTATAGGCTGACAACTGATGTTGCATATTTTGCGCTTTTTCAAACTTCGCGGCGCTATAACTTTTTTCAGCAAGTCTCGCCAAGATTGACAACCGTGGCAAACAATGTGTATTTTTAATACCTATCGATTGAGGGTAGTGTCATGGTGGCACGCGATCTAGTTTATGAGTTAGAGGCTGACAACTGATGTTGCATATTTTGCGCTTTTTCAAACTTCGCGGCGCTATAACTTTTTTCAGCAAGTCTCGCCAAGATTGACAACCGTGTCAAACAATGTGTATTTTTAATACCTATCGATTGAGGGTAGTGCCATGGTGGCACGCGGTCTAGTTTAGGAGTTATAGGCTGACAACTGATGTTGCATATTTTGCGCTTTTTCAAACTTCGCGGCGCTATAACTTTTTTCAGCAAGTCTCGCCAAGATTGACAACCGTGGCAAACAATGTGTATTTTGAATACCTATCGATTGAGGGTAATGTCATGGTGGCACGCGATCTAGTTTATGAGTTAGAGGCTGACAACTGATGTTGCATATTTACGCTTTTTCAAACTTCGCGGCGCTATAACTTTTTTCAGCAAGTCTCGCCAAGATTGACAACCGTGTCAAACAATGTGTATTTTTAATACCTATCGATTGAGGGTAGTGCCATGGTGGCACGCGGTCTAGTTTAGGAGTTATAGGCTGACAACTGATGTTGCATATTTTGCGCTTTTTCAAACTTCGCGGCGCTATAACTTTTTTCAGCAAGTCTCGCCAAGATTGACAACCGTGGCAAACAATGTGTATTTTGAATACCTATCGATTGAGGGTAGTGTCATGGTGGCACGCGATCTAGTTTATGAGTTAGAGGCTGACAACTGATGTTGCATATTTACGCTTTTTCAAACTTCGCGGCGCTATAACTTTTTTCAGCAAGTCTCGCCAAGATTGACAACCGTGGCAAACAATGTGTATTTTTAATACCTATCGATTGAGGGTAGTGTCATGGTGGCACGCGATCTAGTTTATGAGTTAGAGGCTGACAACTGATGTTGCATATTTTGCGCTTTTTCAAACTTCGCGGCGCTATAACTTTTTTCAGCAAGTCTCGCCAAGATTGACAACCGTGTCAAACAATGTGTATTTTTAATACCTATCGATTGAGGGTAGTGCCATGGTGGCACGCGGTCTAGTTTAGGAGTTATAGGCTGACAACTGATGTTGCATATTTTGCGCTTTTTCAAACTTCGCGGCGCTATAACTTTTTTCAGCAAGTCTCGCCAAGATTGACAACCGTGGCAAACAATGTGTATTTTGAATACCTATCGATTGAGGGTAATGTCATGGTGGCACGCGATCTAGTTTATGAGTTAGAGGCTGACAACTGATGTTGCATATTTACGCTTTTTCAAACTTCGCGGCGCTATAACTTTTTTCAGCAAGTCTCGCCAAGATTGACAACCGTGGCAAACAATGTGTATTTTTAATACCTATCGATTGAGGGTAGTGTCATGGTGGCACGCGATCTAGTTTATGAGTTAGAGGCTGACAACTGATGTTGCATATTTTGCGCTTTTTCAAACTTCGCGGCGCTATAACTTTTTTCAGCAAGTCTCGCCAAGATTGACAACCGTGTCAAACAATGTGTATTTTTAATACCTATCGATTGAGGGTAGTGTCATGGTGGCACGCAAACTAGTTTAGGAGTTATAGGCTGACAACTAAAATTTGACCTAATTATATAGTAAGCACGTGCTACACATACATTCATACGTGCTCACATATATGGAAAACTTGCTAAAATCTAGAAAGATACTGCATTATCATACACACATACATTCTTAGAAATCACACGTGTTGAAAAACTTGCTGTTTACGGCATTATCAAACTTGTTTTCTTCACGGCTATTAAAAAGTTTTTTTATCGGCGTGAACAAATCAAACTCACTACAACAAACCGTAACAGCTGTTCGTTTTTCTTTCTGTTGTTGTTATTGTATTATTTGATAAGTGGTGAATTATTTTAACTGAGAAAAGATACAGTAAGCAATGAATATAATTAAATAAATAATTTAAAAGGCTCTTAGATATATTAAAACATTTCTTTATTTCGTACCCATGAATTAGTTTAAATTTAACAACAAAAATACTTTTTTGGGGAATGTAAAAGTCTTTTAAATTTCATTTGAACAAAAAGGCTCACAAAGACCCAAAGAGTATTTTTGCTGTAAAAACTAAAATAATTCCTGCGCAAGATTGAAACAAAAGCCAAAATAAAGTTTAGACCAATAGAAAACAAACTGCGTACAGTTTTTTGGGTAAAAAATAAAACTATGGGGTAATAATCACCAACAAACTTTTACATTCCAGAAAAAATGCTCAAAAACACCCAAGAAGTATTTTTGCTGTAAAATCTAAAATAATTATTGTGCGAGATTGAAAAAAAAGTAAAAATTAAGCTTAGAACAATAGAAAAGAAACTGCGTACAGCTTTTTGGGTAAAAAATAAAACTATGGGGTGATAATCACCAACAAACTTTTACATTCCGCAAAAACTGCTCAAAAACACCCTAAAAGTATTTTTGCTGTAAAATCTAAAATAATTCTTGTGCAACAATAAAATAACAGCCACAATAAAGCTTTGACTAATAGAAAACAAACTGCGTACAGCTTTTTGGGTAAAAAATTGGTGTGATAATCACCAACAAAATTTTCCATTCCGCAAAAAATGCTCAAAAACACCCAAAAAGTATTTTTGCTTTAACATCTTAAATAATTCTTGTGCAAGATTGAAACAAAAGCCAAAATTAAGCTTAGATCAATAGAAAGCAAACTGCATACAGCCTTTTGGGTAAAAGTAAAACTAAAACTAAAACAAACTTTTCTATTCCGCAAAAAATGCTCAAAAACACCCAAAAGGTATTTTTGCTTTAAAATCTAAAATAATTCTTGCGCAAGATTGAAACAAAAACCAAAATTAAGCTTAGACCAATAGAAAACAAACTGCGTACCGTTTTTTGGGTAAAAAATAAAAGTATGGGTGATAATCACCAACAAACTTTTCCATTACGCAAAAAATGCTCAAAAACACCCAAAAAGTATTTTTGCTGTAAAATCTAAAATAATTCTTGCGCAAGATTAAAACAAGAGCCAAATTGAAGCTTAGATGAATAGAAAACAAACTACGTACCGTTTTTTGGGTAAAAAATAAAAGTATGGGGTGATAATCACCAACAAACTTTTCCATTACGCAAAAAATGCTCAAAAACACCCAAAAAGTATTTTTGCTGTAAAATCTAAAATAATTTTTGTGCAAGATTAAAACTAAAGCCAAATTGAATCTTAGATCAAAAGAAAACAAACTGCATACAGTTTTTTGGGTAAAAAATAAAACTATGGAGTGATAATCACCAACAAACTTTTACATTCCGCAAAAAATGCTCAAAAACACCCAAAAAGTATTTTTGCTGTAAAATCTAAAATAATTCTTGTGCAAGATTAAAACAAAAGCCAAAATTAAGCTTAGACCAATAAAAAACAAACTGCGTAGAGTATTTTAGGTAAAAAATAACACTATGGGCTGATAATTACTAACAAACTTTTACATTCAGCAAAAATACTTTTTGGGTGTTTTTGAGCATTTTTCCGGAATGTAAAAGTTTGTTGGTGATTATCACCCCATAGTTTTTATTTTTTACACAAAAAGCTGTACGCAGTTTATTTTCTATTGGTCTAAGCTTCAATTTGGCTTTTGTTTTAATCTTGCACAAGAATTATTTTAGATTTTACAGCAAACATACTTTGTGGGTGTCTTTGAGCATTTTTTGCGGAATGTAAAAGTTTGTTGGTGATTATCACCCCATAGTTTTATTTTTTACCCAAAAAACTGTATGCAGTTTGTTTTCTTTTGATCTAAGCTTCAATTTGGCTTTTGTTTTAATCTTGCACAAGAATTATTTTAGATTTTACAGCAAAAATATTTTTTGGGTGTAACGCAGTTAGTTTTGTAAGGAGTTTAGCTGTATACTGGTATTTCTTTGTTTTGTGCAGAGTCATTATTTTATTTAGTTTGATTATAACGATATCAATCAATAACAAGTAAATATTAATAATATCGGCGTGTTTGTTATAGCCGAGCTTTACTGTACAATTGTACTGTACGTTTCTTAAATCTTTGCATGATTTTGTTTTGTTTTTAAAACTCACCACAGCAAATAAAGAAAACAATGAAAAATGTAACACAAACAGCTGTGACGGGGTTTTGGAGTTTTATTTGTTCATCGGCGTGAACAAATCAAACTCACCACAACAAACCGTAACAGCTGAACGCTGTTCTTTCTGTTGTTGCTATTGTATTATTTGATAAGTGGTGAATTATTTTAACTGAGAAGAGATACAGTAAGCAATGAATATAATAAAATAAATAATTTAAAAGGCTCTTCGATATATTAAAACATATCTTTATTTCGTACCCAAGAATTAGTTTAGATTTAACAACAAAAATACTTTTTAGACCAATAGAAAACAAACTGCGTACAGTTTTTTGGGTAAAAAATAAAACTATGGGGTGATAATCACCAACAAACTTTGAGCATTTTTTCCGGAATACTTTTTGGGTGTTTTTGAGCATTTTTTGCGGAATGTAAAAGTTTGTTGGTGATTATCACCCCATAGTTCTATTTTTTACCCTAAAAGCTGTACGCAGTTTGTTTTTTATTAGTCTAAGCTTGCTTTTGGCTTCTGTTTAAATCTTGCAAAAGAATTATTTTAGATTTTACAGCAAAAATACTTTTTGGGTGTTTTTGAACATTTTTTGCGGAATGTAAAAGTTTGTTGGTGATTATCACCCCATAGTTTTATTTTTTACCCAAAAAACTGTACGCAGTTTGTTTTCTATTGGTCTAAGCTTGATTTTGGCTTTTGATTTAATCTTGCACAAGAATTATTTTAGATTGTACAGCAAAAATACTTTTTGGGTGTTTTTGAGCATTTTTTGTGGAATGGAAAAGTTTGTTGGTGATTATCACCCCATAGTTTTATTTTTTACCTAAAAAACTGTACCTAGTTTGTTTTCTATTACCCTAAGCTTTATTTTGGCTTTTGATTTAATC
The DNA here is from genome assembly GCA_956483635.1 of Panzeria rudis. NCBI lineage: Eukaryota > Metazoa > Arthropoda > Insecta > Diptera > Tachinidae > Panzeria > Panzeria rudis. The sequence goes on from OY101447.1 coordinate 68,298,134, forward strand.
TTGCACAAGAATTATTTTAGATTTTACAGCAAAAATACTTTTTGGGTGTTTTTGAGCATTTTTTGCGGAATGTAAAAGTTTGTTGGTGATTATCGCCCCATAGTTTTATTTTTTACCCTAAAAGCTGTACGCAGTTTGTTTTTTATTAGTCTAAGCTTGATTTTGGATTTTGTTTTAATCTTGCACAAGAATTATTTTAGATTTTACAGCAAAAATACTTTTTGGGTGTTTTTGAGCATTTTTTGTGGAATGGGAAAGTTTGTTGGTGATTATCACCCCATAGTTTTAAAGGGAATCATGTCCTCTAACTAAATGCACAGTTGTCTTTTTCGAGAAAACCAGTGGATAGGGGATATCCCTCTAACAAACTTTTGTAAGAGCAAAAACAAGGCGAATTTTTTTTTGCTCATAAAAATTAAACTATTCGCTGTGCGAAAAATCTGTAAACTGAGTTTTAAAGGGAATCATGTCCCCTAACAAAATGCACAGTTGTCACTTTCGAGAAAACCGGTGGATAGGGGGTATCCCTCAAACTTTTATAAGAGCAAAAACAAGGCGAATTTTGTTTTGCTCATAAAAACTAAACTATTCGCTGTGCGAAAAATCTGTAAACTGCAAAATATCTATGTTTGGCGATTTCTTTAAAGTTTCATCTAGCAGCGTCATTCTCAATCACTAACAAAAACGACCCCTTTTTTACAACTCTGAAAAATATATATAAAATGTATTTGTTGCACTACTGATGCCACCTATATTATTTCATAATGCGTTGTCCTGTTGTTTGACATGAAGAGAAATTTCGACATTTTAGTTTTCTTGTTCTGTTATATCAAAGTTAATGTCTCGTGAAGACGCGGTGATAGAATATATCATGGTTTCAATAACAAAAATTACATAGAAATGTTTCTTTTTAAGGTACATAGTCGGCTGCCAGCCGCTGCCAATATTTTTCTCCTGAGCCGCCGCCGCCGATAATTTTAGGTCGACTGCGGTCTCTGACTGGAATGGTTTAATCTAAGGTATATTCAACAGGTACCACTACAAGAACAGCTGTTTTTATAAATTTGAGAATGTGTGCGTCACACAGCCGATTGATTTTGACACATGTCTGGGATTTTACTATCAACAACGGGCATGTGTTGGATTTGACATATTTCTGGGATATTTCTGCCAACAAAATACATGTGCTTTTTTGTGTTGTATTTGTTTTAGTTATGGTGGTACCTGTAATGAATATGCCTTGGTTTAATCGTTTAATCAAACAAAAAACGGATACAGTGCGTTCTTTGCATTTTGCATAGTAAGTTCTGTTGTTATATAAAACAAAGAAGTCGCCATGAAAACTGCAGGTCATGTACTTCTGACCGCGTTGGCAAGTTTATTAATCGTTTGTGATGCCGGCGATCCTCCCAAATATCGCAAAAGTTTTATAAATCCTTATCCCAGATTTCAAACCTTCCAAGATGGTGGTGATCCTGGAAAGCCATTGTTTCTTACGAAATTTATCAATGACCCTACAATAAAGCGTCAGGATATACAAGAAAAAGCTAAAGTGGTCAGTTCACAATACCATGGCATAGAAAGTTATGCTGGGTATTTGACAGTCGATCCAAAATTCAATTCCAACATGTTCTTCTGGTACTTTCCTGCTGAGCAAGATCCTACCTACTCTCCAGTTGTGTTATGGCTTCAAGGAGGACCTGGAGCTTCATCATTATTTGGTCTTTTTACTGAGAATGGCCCTTTTGAATTTGATGCACACGGAAAACTACAAAAAAGAAATTACACTTGGAGTAAAACCCATAATCTTATATTTATTGACAACCCTGTGGGAACAGGCTTCTCTTTCACTGATAGCGACGATGGGTATGCACGTAATGAAAAAGATGTTGGCCACAATTTACATGAAGCTATGCAGCAGCTCTATCAATTGTTCGAATGGAGTGATTTATGTGGATTTTGGATAACTGGCGAGTCTTATGCCGGTAAATATGTACCAGCATTAGCCTACCATATTCATAAAATGCAAAGCTCAATAGATACGAGAGTAAAAATACCTCTTAAAGGTTTAGCAATTGGAAATGGTCTCTCCGATCCTATACACCAATTGAAATATGGCGTTTATTTATATCAGCTGGGTTTGATTGATGATCATGGTTTGAAACAATTTCAGGAAGCAGAAGCCAACGGAATAAAATGTATTGAAAAGCGCGACATGGATTGTGCTTTTAATGTTTTTGACAACCTTTTAAATGGTGATCTTGTAAACGGTTCATTATTTTCTAACCTAACTGGATATAATTACTACTACAATTATCTCCATACGAAGGGAGACAATTATGGAAAAATTATGGGTGATTTCCTGCAGTCCTCGTCGACTCGACGTTCCATTCATGTCGGTAATTTAACATTTCATGACTTGGATAACGAAAATAAAGTAGAAATTTTATTAAAACGTGATGTTATGGACACTGTAGCACCTTGGATAGCAGAACTTTTAGAAACCTATACTGTTTGTATTTATAATGGCCAACTGGATATTATCGTTGCATACCCTTTAACTTATAATTATTTGAAGCATTTAAAATTTAGTGCGGCCGCGTTGTACAAGGATGCAAAGCGCCAAATTTGGAGAGTCGATGATGAGATTGCTGGTTATGCTAAACATGCTGGCCACTTAATTGAGATTATGGTACGTAACGCCGGTCACATGGTTCCGTCCGATCAGCCGAAGTGGATGTTTAATTTAATACATCACTTAACTCATTACAAAAAGATAGTTTAAACCAAGTAGTGTATAATCTATGGTTTAAACTATGAAACGTTTCGTAAGGATTATATTAATAAAGAGATCAATTGCAAATATTATATACTTATATGAAGTGAAGGGCAATAATTCGTTAAGCCACATGAAATCAAAAATTGGTTTTATATGATCATTCCCTTGCTAATTACCATAGCTTTGAATCCTAGAGTAATTTGTGGATAAATTCCTGTTAAATATGCTTCGTATTTACAATAGAAAATTCCAAAAGCAATACAATTTTATTTTGTTTCTGTGGAATACCGAGTTATTGCAATTCAAAATTAATAATTCTTGGAAAAACCGACTACAAAATAGGCGTGGCACCGGCCCCATATTTTATCATCATGTACTTTTACGAGAACGAACTGTGTGTGCGAAGTCTCATAACAATCGAATAAATAGAAGTAGTTAAAATGAATATTTACTTTTCATGGGTGTGTCACTGCTCACTTTTCTAACCACAATGTTATAATGTGTATGTAAAGTTTCATAAGAATCGGCTAAGTAGAAGTAGTTAAAACTTATTTAATTTCCATTGGCGTGGCACTGCCCACTTTTCTAAACGTAATCTTGTATTGTAACGATAACTAAAGGAGTTTCATAAAAATTGGCTTAGTAGAAGTTGTTGAAAAGAATATTTACTTTGCAGGGGCGTGCCACAGCCCACTTTTTTATCCTGATGTATTTAAACCAAAGCTTAATGTGTGTGTAAAGTTTCATAAGAATCGGTTGAGTAGAAGTAGTAGAAAATGAATGTGTATTTCCTTTGTATGGGCACTGTCCACTCAACGGGACCAATCTGGAAGTACATCCTTTTGAATAGAGGAAAAAATCAGAAATCCTAGGTTGGTGGCAACCAATACCGTAATTAATACCTCTACCGATTAAATACCGCTTAAAATTGAATACCGGTATCACTACCGATACCGTAATTGTTTTCGGTTGGAAAATACCGTTTCGTTCAATACCGGTATCATCGTTTCGGTATGAAAAATAATATAATACGGCAAGAATAAAATTAACCAAGGTTGGCAACCGATACCGTAATTAATACAGCTACCGATTAAATACCATTTGAAATTGAATACCGGTATCTACCGATACCGTAATTGTTTTCGGTTGGAAAACAACGGTATTCAAATACCGTTTCCTTCAATACCGGTATCATCGTTTCGGTATGAAAAATAATATATTAATACGGCAATAAAATTAACTTTCAAATAAATTTTTTTTTAAATTTCTGTTTTGCAAACCGAATATTGTTTGAAGCACCTTAACCAAACAAGGGAGGGGTTTTATATAAATTAGTGTCTGACCGAACGCTTGGAAGTCAGCATAAAGCTATGCTTGGCGTTCGGTAAAATTATGTTTAAATGCTTTGCTTGGTTTGGACCTTAATTTGGAGTATTGAAAGTAACAAACAAAATATCGAATAACGCTAGTAAAATATGCATGAATAACTATTACCAAAGTAGTCTTAATAACCTTCAATAGAACACTGAAGATGGCACATAGCCGAAACCGGTCTGTTTACAAACCAAATTTGACGTGGGATGACGGCAAATCGTTCCAAATTAAAAAAACCACCGTCGGAAGAAAAACACACTCAAAATAACCCCAAAAAGTGCTGAAAATTTATAAATGGAAACCTAGGAAGGAACCTACAACAAAATCTGCAATTGAAGAATAATAATGGTGATGTCATTATGGATGATATGCAAAAATGTAATGTTATCAATAGATATTTTGTGGAAATACTGAACGAAGGAATAATAAAAATTCCAGGTGATAGTTGCATGTACTTCAATATTTACGTCAATGCAGCAGTCAGTTTTCTTTTAACTACACAAGTGAGGAAGAGATTTTAGAGATAATTTCAAGTCTAAAATTTAATAAAATCCCATGCTATGATGGTATATCAAGCAAAGTTCTTTTCAAATGTAAAAACATATTACTGCCACAACTGCTATACATTTTCAATGATATCATAATAAATTCAGTAGTATATCTCCAAAAATAACATCTATTCCAAAACACACTAAGGCATGTACAGTGGATAAGTTTAGACCCATAGCGTTGTTGCCTATGATTGATAAAGTGTTAGAAAAGGTTTTATATAAACAGCTATCAGATTATTTGGAACAAAACGACCTCTTGTATAAATTACAATTTGGTTTTAAGAAAGGCTGGTATACATTTTCAATGATATCATAAATTCAGCAGTATATCCCGCAAGCTTAAAAATTCCAAAAATAACACCTCTTCCAAAAGACACTAAGGCATGTACAGTGGATAAGTTTAGACCCATAGCGTTGTTGCCTATGATTGATAAAGTGTTAGAAAAGGTTTTATATAATCAGCTATCAGATTATTTGGAACAAAACGACCTCTTGTATAAATTACAATTTGGTTTTAAAAAAGGCAGCGGCACGCAGGAAGCAGTTTTAAACGTAGTAAATTATATGTGTGACAGCTTGGATAATGATAACGGTGGTGTGGGTGCAATTTTCTATGATTTTTCAAAGGCCTTTGATCTTGTTGATCATGACATACTACTACAAAAACTTCCTTACTATGGTTTACAAGTGCATTAAATTTGATTAAAAGCTACTTGCACAATAGGCTGCAATATGTGGAAATAAATAGTGCGAAAAGCAACATGGAGACCGTTAAGTATGGTGTGCCACAAGGACGTGTATTGGGTCCCTTACTGTTTACGATATTTTTGAACGATATATCAAATCTCAAATTATATGGAAAATTGATCATGTATGCGGATGACATGTCTTTTCTACCCTTACAAACATGAACTGGTGCTTAAGTTGCAAATGGAACATGATGCTAACATTCTGCTTGAATACGTAAGGCTTAACAGGTTATCACTGAATAAAGATAAAACAAAGCTGATTAGATTTCGGCCTTACTTTTCGAGAAATACACCAGTCTTTAATATTTCTTGTGGAAATTTATGAATGTGATTCTGTAAAATACCTCGGAACTCATTTCCAAAATAATTTATGTTGGAATAAACACATAAAATATTTGAAAAGTAAAATAGCTCCAGCAATTGGAATCGTCCATAAATTTAAAATTAAATGCTTAATTGTGATCTACTTGTGTATTCCTTGTAAAACAGACTTAATTCTTTAGAAAGAAAATGATCACAAGAATCAAAAACACTTGATTGCGACTCATTACAACTTCCAAAAGTTAAAAAATTTTCGACTGTAACTGTTTGCGACTTGCAAAAGCAAAGAGAGAACTTGTGGCTTTTACTGACGACACTAACCAAAATCAAAAGAAAATTAAATTAAAAATTTTCTCACCAACGACTGTTGAAAGTGACTCGCAATTGTTCATAAATCGTATTATGATTTTGCTTTGACTGAAACTGTTGTATTTTTCAAAATCATAAACAGAAGCAAAATCAATGATATGAAAATCATTGCAGCTTTACACTGCTTAACATTAACTTGAAGTTAATGTTAAGTTAAGTTAGGTGTGGACTGCAAATAACAACGCAGTTATAACTTCAAGTTACAACAGCATTTCAAGATAGGTGGAGACGTAGAGTGAAGACGTAGGGTAATAAAGCATCGAAATAAAATTAGCGGCGTTCAGTTTTTGATCCAAAAGGTCTTGCAAAAGTGAGATGTAAAATATCATAGGTTTTTTTATGAAATCCAACAATTTTGTGTATTTTGCAGTTGTTATTTATAAAAAAGCTACGATATTTGCACTTTTGCAAGAAAATTTGCGCCGAATACTGAACTCCGCAAAATAAACATGACAATATCTATTCGAAGCTTGCTACCCCGCAAATTTCGAATAAATGTCGAAAAACTCTTTAAAATCTCGAAGAACTTCTTGTTTTCGCTATTTACTCAAATTTGTGGAGCGGCAAGTCACCGAACTTCAGTAGCGTTGCCAGTTGCTAAAAATCCTATTAATGATGGCAACTCAAAGCTGTCAATTTCAGTTGCTTTTTAGTGCTTTTCTGGCAACCACAAATTTTCAGTTGCCGGCTGGCAACGCAACTGAAACTCGGTTGCCATATATAATCGAATCGTTAACAGATTTCGTCAAAATCTAATGGCGTAGTTGATTTCTTTTTGTATGGGAAATCCAAGGCGATTTTATACCAGGTGGCCCTATTAGTAAAAATGGGCATCAGCTGACTTTACCAAAGTATCAAACTCTATGTAAAAATAACTAAACAACTTTTTATGTATGCATTTAACATGACAGATTGGTAAAGTCCAGTTGTTGTTGCACTAATAAGGCCACTTGGTATTAATACGCTTTGGGGAAATCTAGTAAAAAGCAGCTAGATATGGCTCAAAATCTCGTAAGTACTAGATTTCGCTCTGGTGTAAATGCACTATAAGCCGCCGATAAATTTGACCCATTTAGCCGCCGCCGAAAAAATGCTTCGGCATGCATCTCTGTTGGAGAATTGAATTTGAAAAAATTTGGGTTAAATAATGAGTAGATTTGGATTTAAAAGAAGTTTTAGTGTTTACAATGTCTTAAAAGCGAAGCAAATACCGAATAATTTGAAAGGCAAAAGTAAAAGTTCGCAGGAATGGCTGACACGACAAATTTCAGATCCGTACGTGGAGAAAGCAAAAATAATGAATTATCGTTGTCGCAGCGCTTTTAAATTATTGGAAATTGATGAAAAATATCAGATAATAAAACCTGGTGATCTAGTAATCGATTGCGGAGCAGCGCCAGGAAGCTGGACACAAATTGCAGTAGAACGATCAAATGCCAATGGAAGTACAGAAAATAGACCAACAGGATCTGTTTTCAGTCTGGATTTGTTACATTTTCATCCTGTCCCAGTAGGTTTTATTTCTTTGCTTGCTTTGATTTAGATGGGAATGTAGTATGTACATCTATTTTAGGGTGCTACTATATTTGGAGGTATGGATTTCACAAAGGCCAAAAATCAATTACGTTTAAAAGAGGCTTTAGCTGGACGGCTTATCAATTGTGTGCTATCTGACATGGCTCCAAACGCTACTGGTATAAGAATGATAGATCAAGAAGTTATTATTAATCTATGCTACGATGTTCTACGTTTTGCCGTAGCTATGTCCGCTCCTCGGGCAAATTTAGTTGTCAAAGTTTGGGACAATGGGGATGTGCCGAAACTTAAAATGGATATATTAAGATTCTATGATAAAGTAAAACGTGTAAAACCTCGAGCTAGCAGGGGAGATTCGTCGGAACATTTTATTGTAGCGAAAGCGTTTAAAGGTCTCGATAATATTATAAAATAGAGAAAAATAATGGGCATTATGATTTCCTATTCTCGACCAGCGTTACAGTTGAAAATTTTTAAAAAGGGATACTAAAAGGGTATTTTCAAAATAAAAGGGGCTATCTAGGAAAAAAAAGCGCAACCTTGAAAACAGGAAAAAATTTAAAAAGAAATCATTTAATTAAAAAAAAGCTTAGCAAACATATTTACTTAGTTATTTTTATGTAAATACATAAGCAGAAACAGAAATCACAACCAATTTAAAATAAATTTCTCATTAAAAATCTTAAAAATATAGATAATTACTAAAAATAAAACATTGCTCATTAAATTTATACTAATAATAAAGAAGTACTTAAATTATCCAAAGAATTAGAGGTTGTAAAATGATATAGATACATTTTATATTATTATTTTCGGCACATGGCTCATTTTATTTTACGGAATATTATGTCTCTAAACCAAGGTGGATTTATACAGGTGATATAAGCACAGCTGCTCTACTTTTTTGCCACAAATTAGATGTTCGTATGTCAAAATTTGTATACGTTGACATAGGGGCTGAGATGTCAAATGTTATTGTAATGTTGTAGTTGTTTTAGAATCAACACCACGTGATAAAATTAATTCACCTTATTAAAGTACTTTTTCTTTCAACCTTGTTGAAAGGCCGTTTTTATGAGTGTTTCAACCAGTAAACCGTTAACGGTATTTAAGCATTGTTTTGCTGAATCACTAGTTGAACTAGTGTTTATATATAAATAATTATTCGTCGTTTAGAAGTCAAAGAAGCACTACGTGCAACTTTTAAGATCCTTTTACAAGGTAAATTTTTGTGTAAATAAAGAGAGCTTTATTCTCAGTTTTAGTTCAAAATATTAATTCTTGTTTGTTTTACTTGTAAAATTGTTCCTAATCGGATATACGCCGAAACACGAACCATTCAACCGATTTCAATTAAATTGGAAGCAGTCGATGTTTTATGATTTTAAGAGTTAGCTAGGTTTTGAAAAGAATACTTATTTTGAAAATTCTTAAAATCTACCGAACCGAATGGTTCATTATATGGCGAAATCTAAGTGAGGTCAATGTCTTGAATGTCATAAATTTGGTTCCGATTGGTTAAGCCGTTTTTAAAAGTTATGAGAGGTTTGCATACATACACACACACACATATACATACGAACAACATCGTAAAAATAGTCCGCAAAACTTATATATAGTAGTAGTAGTATTAAAAATACTTTCGATTCTCATTACAAATTGTATCAATTACATAGTATTAAAGTTAACATTTATGGAAGCTCTATGTTGAATTATTTTTCACAAAAGTTATAGTTTTTCTATTGAAAATGTTAAAATTTCTTTCATTTTTTACATCATTGGGTAGGATATTATACAGGTTCAGTCCTTTGTAGAATAATGATCGCTGCATAGCTGTTGTTGAAACTCTGTGGAGCCTAAAATTTTGTGAATTTCTAAGGCAATATGGTTGTACTTCTCCAACATATTCTATTTGGTCACACAAGTATTGGGGTGCATCTCCTGTTTTCATTTTTCTAATAAATTTCAGTGTGTTCAATTGTATCCGTTTTTGTATATTCAGCCATCTCAACGCGTCAAGCATAAACTGTGTTGGCGTGTATCTAATGCATTTTAAGATTGATCTCATTGCTTTATTTTGTAATTTTTGTAGCCTTTGTATTTGTGTATTTGTGCAGCACGTATATAGAATTGTCGAACCAAACTCGAAATGCGGTTTTATTATCATATTATATAAATTAATTGCAGTCATTATTGAAACTTTATTTCTTAAACGTTTAAAAATCCAATTTTTTTACCAATCTTTTTGCATATGTAATCAATATGTTCTTTAAATTTTAAATCTTTGTCTATGATAAAACCTAGATATTTTATATTCTTTACTTTTTCTATTACTTTATCATTAATTTTTATTACCAAATCACTATTCATGTTGATCTCCGTTACTTTTGTTTTGGTTGTTTCGTTCAATTTTAATTTATTAATTTTAAGCCACTCATTTATTTTCGTTAAATCATGCACTATGTTTTCCTGACACTGTATTTAATTTTTTGCCTCGGTAAAAATCAACGTATCATCCGCATATAGTACTGTTTCACATTTCGTCAATATATTTGGTATATCATTTATATATATAATAAATAATAACGCGCCCAGAATAGAACCTTGAGGCACACCGAACTCGTTGCTTAAAGTACCCGATGTTATATTATTTACTTTAGTCTTTTGCTTTCTTTCTGTTAGGTTACTTTTAAACCAGCGCAGTTCTTTGTCTTGCACTCCATACATATATAATTTTTGTAGCAAAATATTTCTGTCTATTGTTTCGAAGGCTCTTTTAAAAGCTAAGAATATCGCCATTACTTTGTTATTTTTATCAATTTTCTTCCACCTATTTATTACATAATTGACAGCGGTTTCACATGAATACCTTTTTCGGAATCCCGATTGATAGTTTGAAAATAAATTATTTTTTTCCATAAAAAATAGTCAGGATAGATATCCAAGACCTCAAAACGAGGATTTTCGAAATCGGGGTGAAATCAGTAACTTCAAATCTTCGACTGCGGGAAGTTAAAAAAACCTAAAATAAGTTATGCTGTTATTTTTAGGAGTTTTGAGTAATAGATTAATACCTAATTTTTTGAAATTGTACATCTGCATATTGCAGTAAGCTCGTTGCTTGGAATCCAATCTTTCAAGTCAGTTGGTAACAAATTTAAAGAGGATAGAAATGTTTATTTGATAAATACCCGATATAAATACCAAAATACATTAAGTATCTTATCGCTATATTCATTTTAGATCAACACATACATATCGCGACCTTAATATTGTTTTGGTTCACCGACCATTTTAAAAAAATTGAGTTAAGTATGGGGTATATATATTTTGAATATCCTCTCAGAATCCAAAAACTGTTTCGCGAAATTGTTCCTGGTTTCTGAGATATCAAGCATTCATTGTGCTCGATATCATCATTTTTGATAAATTTTTTGTAAAAAAAAATTTTTTTTTAAATAAAAAAATAAAAATCAGAAATCAAGTAAGATACAAAGTTTCATCAATATTATTTTTTTATTCCATGTAAATATCTTTTCTAATAACATTTATACGCTTATTTTCAATAAAAATAGAAAATTTCATCTCAATAACAAGTTACTCAATACACAGCAGTTCGTATACACATGGAGCAACAAAAGCTACTTTTTACAAATAAAATAAAAAAGTGGTTGCTGGAGCACAAAACAAGATATTTTACTTTCAGTAAAAAGATGTTAATTTCTATTCGGATTGATGAAAGTTCACAAAAAGTACATTTTTCTTCCAAACATATGACGGAAGCAGAGGTGAGAATACAAGAAAATTCTATCGGATATATTTTGAAAAAACTTTATGTAAATCTTCTTTGTTGTTTTTCTCCATTTCGACTTTTTGGCATATGCGCTAAACCAGTACTAAGGTCGCGATATGTATATCCCTTTTCGGTTTTGACCTTATTTCATTTTGGCAATTTTTTCATTTTGCTTTTTCGTTTAATTTTAGTTTTTTAATTTTTTTAAGTTTTTTTTGTGATGTAGCGATATTTTTGGTTTTAGCGCTTTTTTCATTTTGGATTTTTTGTTTTTATTTTTTTTTTTTGCGATTTTTCGTTTTTAAAATTTTTTTTTTGTTTTTTGACTATTTTTTTAGTGTTGGTGATTTTTTCGTTCTGGCGTATTTTCTTAAAGTTTTTTCGCTTTTTGACGATATATGTATTTAGTTTTAGCGAATTATTTGACTTTTTTGTGATTTTTTTAATTTTGTTGCTTATTTCTTTAACAGACCAACCTAAATTGCGACGCAAAGCGTTGTCTGGCTGTCAAAATTTCTCATGCCCATACAAAATGTATGAAACCAACCGACATAACGCGGCGCCAACGCTTTGCAATTGGAAAATCCAATTTTGACAGCGCGTAAAGAAGTGAAGTTGGCTGCAGAAGTACTGTTGTTTATTTTGTTAATGCTCACACATATACATATCATTTTGTTAAGTAATGTAAATTTAGCTACTTTTAGGTCAATTAAGCGTCTTCATCTCTATTTCTTATTTCTATTTAGAGTTTTTTATTAATCAAAGTGAGTAAACATTACTGGAGCAACGCTAGCGCTCTAATTTAGGTTACTCATTTCAGCGTAAAAGCTAAGCGTTAAATCACGTTGCACTTTGCGTCGTAATTTAGGTTGGTCTGTAAGCGCTTTATCATTTAGGCGATTTTTCGTTTTGATATTTTTTAATTTTGGAATTTCTAGTTGTAGCGTTTTTTAAAATTTGAAGTTTATAGCCTTTTTACACTCACCCACATCTTAAGGGCCCAATAAACTCGCATACATGAATGACATACACGAAAACTGACAAACATTGGTATTTGTCAGTTTTTCTCCTCACACTGTTCATGGAAACTGACACATTTATTAACAATTTTTTCAAAAGAAAATTGATAAATATTTTCAATCATATTTAAACTAGATAAAATTGTAACAAAAACAATTGTGATTTCAAATTTGAATTGATAAATATAAAGAATTTAAAAAAATATGTCGCTGCATATGAAAAAATATCTACATTTTGTACGTTTTCCTTTGATATTTACATTCAAGTATGTCACTCTTCCTTACACCATATGAAATGTGTGAGCAAAGAAGAAATTATTAAAACATTTTAATATTCGTCCAACATGTATGTATGTCATACAAAAAATTTAACCATACACAGTCGGGAATCCGTCCAATATGGCATGTATGTCATACAATTATGTGATTATAGGGTACACTTTAGAGGAATGCGTGGAAAATGATAAAAATGAAAAAAACATGTCTACATTTGCAACATCTTTTATCTTCCATCTGTCATTATGTTTATTTTCACGTGTTTGATGAAAAGCCATAGTGTGCTTAATAAAGGTGCCTCCGCGTTCCCACCTATATTGTGCCAGCCTGAATGATTCAAGCTGTATCAGTGATTTACAATGTGATAGAGGGATGCCAACGAAGTAGCATATCATCGAGTTGCTCAATGTCACGCCTTGTTTGGCAATTCCGTCCGCAATATCGTTTCCGGGACAATCTGAGTGTCCTAGAATCCAACACAGTGTTACTCTCGAATGTCTCGCTATCTCGTTTAGAGATACCCAGCATTCGACAACCGCCAAGGAAGTGGTGTATACACCATTTATAGCGGCGATGGTCGCTTTGCTGTCGGTAAATATATAGATATCTTCCGATATCCTATAGTACCTAAGCCATCTTGCCGCCCTAGTGATAGCGGAGATTTCAGCTTGCAAGACGCTACAACCGTCCGGCAGCCTAAATGGGACTCTTACGTTGAAGTTTTCCACATAGAAACCTCCGCCAGTTCTGTTGCCCCTTTTGGAGCCATCCGTAAAGACTTTGATCGCTCCATCAGGGTTGAGGGATGAGAGGTACTGTTCCCTGCTGGGAACAAGTGAGAGGAATAGCCCACCAAAGTAAGGCTTCGTTGCGCAATAATCAATGTCGCTGTGAATTCCTTGATGTTGTCGCAGAATCCTGGAGTCCCCATAATCAGTTCGTGACCATGGGCATGTAGCGTTCAGCCTGATCGCCGAGAATAAAGCTAGCTGTTTGGCCATACCCTCCACCGGAAGCCAGTTCATCAATGTGAAGAGTGCTTTCGTTGGAGTCGACCTGAGCGCACCTGTTGTTGTTGTTGTTGTAACAGCTCCGCTGTTGTTGTCGAGAGTTCTTTCCTGTAATTATATAGAAATTAATTATTTGTGTTATAGGTGTCATTAGGTGGGAGTGGGAGCTGGAGAAACCTTGCCACCTCAGCTGGTCTTAGCCATAGGTCTATGGGATTAAGGGATGTGGACCTACTGGGGCAATTGAACAAGTGTTCAGTGTCGTGCGGGCTCTGGAGACAATCCGGGCATCGATTTAATGTGCCGGGGACTATACGTTCTTGGTAGCAGTTCAGTATACTGCTCCAGCCGGCTCTTAGTTGTACCAGGGTTGAGCGAGATTGTCTAGGGAGTTGCCGCTCACTGTCTGAAATCGCGGGTGGGTGGGTATTAAGGGCTTTATTGTATCTATAGCTATTCACTGTTTCGGTGACCGTTTGTTGATGCAAATTCTTCAAGGCGTTCGCGATGGAGGATCCTGTTAACGTCGGGTGGAATGGCGTTCCGAATGTCATCATGGTAGTGCTTGAAGTCCTTTCGGATGTGTCTCGGGAGAGGGTCCTGCATCAGGATTTGATGATTAGGGTGGGTTGGCAGGTGACATGCCATCAGGAACTGCTTTGTGAGCAGTACATTATGCTGCCTAAAGCCCTTATGACACTACATTTTTCTTGCATTGTTTTGCTATAGGATTGAAAGAAAGAAATAGCATATGATAGAAGGAAACAACTATACAAAATGTAAACAAAACGTAATGGCTTCTTTAAGTGCTGCCTACTTTTTATTTATAGTAAAACGGCAAAAGAAAAAAAAGTTGAAAAAAACGAGGCGCTAAGTCGCTGAATTCGTGAATAAAGCGATAACTTGACAACACTTTAATGTTTCAAGCATGAAACGTCAATTTTAAGTTGAACATTTTTATTTATTTTTGACAAGGGCCCCTTTTTTATCGATAACACTAGTAAAAGCTTTGACAATTTGGTATTTATCTTAATATAGTTGAACTCTTTGCACCTGGTAAAATTTCCTATTATATTATATTTGCACTGTTCTCCAAAACTTGAAAAATGAAGAAAAAATGTAGTGTCATAAGGGCTTAACAGGTAGCATTAATGTCTCCTCATGTAGGTGGTCAATATTGGTCATTTTTACACATCCGAGCGCACCTGTTATCAGGGTCGCTGCTAGTCGAAATATTTTATTAAGTGTTGTGTGATGAGAGTCTTTCTCTACCGCTTCCCACCAAACTAATACACCATAAAATAAAATGGGCTTAACTACCGCTTCAAAGATCCAGTTGATCCCTCTGGGCTCTATGACCCAGCTGCGACCAATGGCTCTTTTACAAGTATAGATAGCCACGAGGGCCTTATCCGCTCTGTACTGGGTGTTTCGATTCCAAGATAATTTGCTATCTAGGATTACGCCCAAGTATTTGGCGTTATCCGAGACCGTTAATGTAATCCCGTTGAGTCTAGGAGGCACAAAGTCTTCGACTTTGTACTTTCTAGTAAAAAGAACCAATTCAGTCTTAGCTGGATTGACGCCCAGCCCGCAATTGACGCTCCATTCACTAACGAGTGCCAGTGCGGACTCCATACACTGAGATATTGTACTCAGGTGCTTGCCAGAGATGGCTACCGCCACGTCGTCGGCGTATGCGACAGTCCTAACCATCTTACGCTCCAGACTTAGCAGCAGAGAGTTGATAGTCAGATTCCACAGGAGTGGTAATAGAACCCCTCCTTGTGGAGTGCCCCGATTGGCTGCCCTGTATTCAATAACATTTCCAATCGTGGCGCTTATGACCCTATTTGTTAGCAGGTTCTTAACGAAACTGCAGATATTAGAATCAATCCCTAGTTCTATCATATTCAAGATAATGGAATCGGGTTTGACGTAGTTAAAGGCACCCTCTATATCTAAAAAGGCCACCATAGTGAACTCTTTGTGTTCCAGAGATTTCTCTTTCTAGGATTTTGAGCAGAGCGGATGTCAGACTGATTGGTCTGAAGTCCTTAGGTTTAGTGTGGGAAGTCTTGCCACCTTTAGGGATGAAGATAACCCTACACCTACTCCAGCAAGCTGGAATATAAGAGTAGTTTAAGCATTCTTTATATATTACAGGAAGCCATGGTATAACCAGGTCCATGTTTCTCTGTAGATCAGCTGGAATTATGCCATCTGGTCCCGGAGATTTAAATGGATCAAAGCTGTTAATCGCCCATTTTAGTCTGTCGATGTTAAAAGGGACGGTGACTGTAGAGGGCGACTCAGGGGTACGGCTTGTACCAGCCCCTGCTACAGGGGCTCGAAGATTGCCGGGGAAGTGTGTATCAAGTAGCACGCTGAGCGTTTCTTGGCTACTCAACGTCCAGCTACCACATGGTTCTGTATGTAGCTGGGTACAACCGGTGAGGTTGCCAATATCTTACGCAGGCGGTTGGTCTCAGAGGAACCCTCCACTCCACTGCAGAAATTCCTCCAAGACTTCCTCTTAGCGTTCCTGACTAGATTTTTGAATCTATTCACAGAGGTCTTATAGCTCGACCAGTTGTCTGATCGTTTGGCCTCGTTGAATAGTCTACGACATTCGCTGCGCGACTGTGCAATTTCGGGACACCACCAAGGTGGTTTACTTTTGCCTTTGCATACCATAGGTTTGCAGGAAATGCTTGTGGCATAGCGGAATGTTTCGCTGAGCGTATCTACCGCCGAGTCGATATCTCGAATAGTGTTTATTGTGGGAGCAGAGATTAGGGTATTCAGAAGGAGATAGCTTTGCATCTCCCAGTTGGTTTTCTTTCTATTTACTATGGGATCCGGCCTAGATTCAAAAATCCCTATAGAGAAGTCAATATAACGATGGTCGGAAAAGGAACAGTCGTCCGATACCGTCCAGTTACTAATTAAGTTGGTGTGCACTGACCAATGTGATATCTAAAACCTCGCTGCGGTTTGAGACAATAAAAGTGGGTTCTGAACCTCTATTAACTATTTCAAGATTATTACTAAGAATAAAATCGAAAAGGCACTCACCTCGTGCGTTGGTGTTACTGCTACCCCTAGTGATGTGGTGCGAGTTGGCATCAGCACATATAATAATGGGCGTCCTTGTGCTTGCCGCTGTAGCCACAATCCTACGTACCTTCTCATCTGATGGACACTCTTCGTGGTCATGTGCCATATAGCTGGAGACTACCCAGATAGTGCCAGTGGTTGTCTCCAATGCCGCAACAGAAGTATCCTCATCACTGTAATCAGATAAAATAAAGATACGTAAAGAGTGAAGTTTAGACCAGAAACCCGTCCTTGGTGGACCCAGGGTTCCTGGACAAAGACTAGCTCCTCCTCCTTCTCAACCACTCAATTTTGTTCTACCAAAAAAATCGTAGGACAAAAGTAAGAATGAGAAAACGTAGCTCTCTTTAAGCCCTTTCAGATGGTGTGACTCTTTTTGTAATGGGTTGCCAGGTTTCCGAGTTATGGCTCGATAACCGATTATGAGGTGGCTCCGATACGGTTTTTTCAAAATTTTGCTCTGGAGCATTGCAGCGGATGCTGCTTTAGAGTGGGGGAGGTTGACTTGAGTCACCTTCACCATGCACCATAGTGTCTACGACTGTGACGTTGACATCTTCCTGGTCGGAGTCCAGAAGGGCGTCCTCGTCATCCTCCGCAACGTCCATCTGTTCAAAGAAGCCGTCCACCATCTCAGAGATGGACTGGACGTCATCTATGTCAGATGAGCCAGCGGTGTCGTCATTGAGCGTGCCTCCTGTGGACTGCACACCTTTCGAGCCAGGGTTGCGATTCTTTCTGGCGTCAGACCGGTAGACACGCAACAAAATTGTACTGAAACAGTAAAGCAATTTGTTTTGCATCTTCCGGATTGGCGCCAGCGATTCCTTATTCAGGATCAGAATCACTTTCCTCCTAGACCCTTGGACGCCGGAAACGTTGGCCACCTTCCAGTCATGGGTAGGCAGCCCGGGGTCGCAGCTCCAGAATCAACGCACTGTGGCGGAGGTCCCGGATTATCCTGCCAGATCTTCCAGAACATGTCTGCCAATTTTAGGTTGACCAAATCCCACTTGTCGTGGGAAATAGCACCGTCACTCATGCTCCTGTCGATAATGGCCCTCATGAGGTTGCCTTTGTCGACCTCGCTAAAGGAGCCACCACTATTTGGAGCATGTTGTTTGGACCGCTTGGTTCCGTCAGGTTTGGCCCCAGGTGCATTTTCCTCCTCTGATCTTTGCCGTTTAGGCCTCTGCACCTATTCGGTGCAGAGGGGAGGTTTTTTCTGCAGCGAGGCCATGTGGTCTTTAGCCAAAGCAAGGGAAGCTGCCTGCTCATTAGTGAGCTGGTCAGCCGGGATGGAGCCTAAGGCCGAAATATTTCTTAAAGCGGAACGCTTCGTAGTGGCAGCTCTGCGAGAAGGGTTTTTGTGCCTAGGGGTTTTCTTGGTGGTGCCGGGTTTGGCAGGTGGAGGAAAAGTACTGGGGCAAGAGGAAGAGTCCTTCACTGCCTTTTCCTTCGCAATTAGCACATGGGAAACGGAGCGTTTGGCCGACTTAGTCGTGTCTAAACGCGCCGCACCCGAAGAAAGGGTTTTAGCCGGTTTGCCGGCAAGGGCTTTAGCAGCTTTGGAGGTACTAGGCCTGAAGTCCAGAGAAACCTAGCCGCTAGGTTTAAGACAACCACCTTTCGGCTGTGTTGCCTTTTGGCGGTTCACCAGCTTGGCTGAGCCATGCTGGATTCCCGCCCCACCAGTAGCTCGCAGACTGATCGGGCCTGGTGTGGACACCCTCTCTGCCTGAGAAGCAGTAACATTCGATTCACCACGGCCTGCTGCTGGCACCGTGGGAATAGGGTCCCCGGAGATTTTGAAGCCCCGAACCGGGTACGTGGGGCATGGTTTTTTGGGTTGCATTTTTTCTTTAAGTGGGGGTTGCATTTATACCTACTGCCAGGATCAAAACTGCCGCCCCATTGGGATCAGACGCAGACCACCAGCCGCCCAATATGGGAACAGACGCTGGTGGATTTGGACAGGCCCAGGGGCCGAGAAACGGACTGGTCCGATAACCGCCCCATCGGGGAAAAAAGACGTTATCAGACCGGGGGTGGTTCTTAGTCGGTAGTATTGTTAGCCCATATGGCATGGGTGACCCTACCGGTAGCAGCAGCCCAAAAACCTGAAACCTGCTGCCGACACAATACGAAGTACCTAAGCCTCCACATCGCGACAAGATCACCACCCGGCGTGGAGGGACTATTGTGTTACTTTTAATTACTTTAAAATGGTACTTTTAGGCGCCAATCTATCCCATTTGTCAACCCATATTGTTGCCATATCCATAAAATATAAAATCTCAAGAAAACATAGTGAGGCCAAAACTAAAAATATTTAAAATATTTTGTGATGGCTACTATGGTTTCAAAAAACAGAGAGTATAGATAAGAACGTTTTTTCCAACATTTTTTCGAAGACAACTAAAATTAGTTTTGAATCATAATACAATAAAATGGTTGAGTTGGGTCGTAGCATTGACAACTCAAACAAGTTGAATTGTGAATCATAATAGGGGCCTTAATAAAATCTCGTGTTAAATAAATATTTATTTCATGTACCACTAATTTTAAATTATGTGTCTATAAATTTACATACATACATATGCCCAAAATGGCTCACACCAGGGATGGGAAATTATATTTTCATTGCAGTATCTAATAATTTTTTTGACTACTTTTTCGATCCGAAGAGTAACAAAATTTTTGTTTTTTCATAATTTTTGTTGAAAAGATCAAATATACCCTACATTTGATTGGGCTCATATTATGTATGTGGTCATAATTTAAAAAAGTTCTGAACACTGTAACAACGAAACAAAGCGTAAGAAAAAAATTGCATATATGTTATTATTACTAGGAATTATGGACTCATATATATGTACATATATATATTTTAATTTTTATCCGGAGGGTTGGGGATGGTGCTATGTGTATGCAAATGCGGTTTAGCCACAAAATATAACTATAAACAATTTTTAGAAAATTGTATTCTCTATAGCTTTTATTGAAAACCCCGATTTTGGCGGACATTGACTTCTGATATTTTGTAATCCGTACACGAGATTACGTTAGACTTTGGAGACATATTATACAAGGCCAAGATAAAATAATCTGATATGTGATGGAAATCGATCGATTTCACTGTATCGTGTGATATACAGAACACCTATTTGACTATTATTGGATTTGTAAAATCACGCGATTTTACATCGATCAATTTCCGTCACATACCAGTATATACATAATTTCAGTATCTTATCTCAAGTTCAAATACTTAGTAGCAACGTACTGATTTTCGCCAGAGCAATAAAGTCATATCTCTTAAAGTCAAACGGACTTATTTCTCAAATAATTGCGCAATAATTTAAAATTGCCTTATTACCAGTACAGAGCATTTACGGCATTATTTCTTTGTAAGGCTGAGGTCATGCGGGCATTTTAAAACGCATGTTTCTGAATTTCTGAGCTTAATTTATGGGTTTTGAGCATTATATCAGTTATTGTAGATAAGAATGAGAGAGGCGAATGTAGTCCTCAAAACCTGCTCTTTTTTAAATTAAAAAAGAAAATAAGAAAACAACCGTTAATCAGAAAATGCGTTTTTATATGATATAATATTTTTTAATTAAAATAATCTTAAAAGCTGAATCGATTTTATAAAAAATAACTTTATTTAATTATTGAAACCACGAGTACAAAATGGAACTAAATAAAAAAATTTTAACTTGGTAAAATTAGATAATTTTTTAATAATGTTGGCAAATATATGGCAAGTATTAGCCATTTAGAGAGCATAACTTCGGTTTAAATTAAGCTATGTTTCTGTTTTTTAGGGTTCCGTACTCCAAAAGTGTAAAGGACCCTATTGTTTTCGATACACTGTCCGTCCGGCCGTCTGTCTGTCTGTCACAGACTGTTTTCTCGAGAACCGTAAGAGCTACGAATCTGAAACTTTCACAGAATATGACAGTTAAAAATTATAGGGTTTTCTAAAGCGAGCAACGAAACATGTTGAAATACTAATGTGATATACATACAGACACTTACTTATATATAGACAATTGAAATTTTCAAAGTATGTATAATAGACTACACCAATTAACACTGATATTAAAAACAATAAAATTAAAGGGGTTTCAATCAGTTAATATAATTTTGATATGTAATATTGACTATGCTGTATCTTGGAAACCGTAAGAGGTAAAATCTTGAAATTTTAAAAAACGCTAAAACTAAAAAAATCCAAAATTAAAAAAATGTCAAACCGAAAAAACGCTAAAATGAAAAAAGTGCTTAAAGGAAAAAGCACCAAAATTAAACAAAAAACGCTAAAACACAATACTTCACCAAAACTAAAATGATCGCAATAAAAACTAAAAAAACTCCAAGATCCGAAAAAGTCGTCAAAACGAAGAAAAGCGCCAAAACAAAAAAATCGCTTAAACGCAAAAAATCACCAAAATTTTAATTATCGCCAAAAATCGCAATAAAACGAAAAAACGCCAAAACAAATAAAAAAGAACAAAAAAATCGCCATAACGCAAAAAATCGCCAAAACTAAAATGATCGTCAAAAAACGAAATCATTTTAGTTTTGGTGATTTTTTGCGTTTTAGCGATTTTTTTATTTTGGTGCTTTTTTTGTTGTGGCGTTTTTTTTCTTCTAGTGCTTTTTTTCCATTTTTGGCGCTTTACTTGGTTTTGTTGGCGATATATGTATTTAGTTTTGGCGATTTTTTAAACTTTTGGTGCTGTTTTCCATTTTTGGAGATTTATTGCGTTTATTGGCGATCATTTTAGTTTTGCTGAATTTTAGCGTTTTTTTTTGTTTTGACGCTTTTTTCGTTTTGGTGATTTTTTCCATTTTTGGCGATTTATTTCGTTTTTCAGCGATAATTTTAGTTTGGGTGATTTTTTGCGTTTTCTTTTTGTTTTGGTCCTTTTCTATGTTTTGGAGCTTTTTTCCGTTTTGGTAATTTTTTCCATTTTTGGCGATTTATTTCGTTTTTCGGCGATAATTTTAGTCTTAGTGATTTTTTAAACTTTTGGTGCTTTCTTCTTTTTGCGGTTTTTGGCGATCATTTTAGTTTTGTTGATTTTTTGCGTTTTGGTGTTTTTTTTTGTTTTGGCGCTATTTTTCGTTTTGACGGCTTTTTTGGTTTTTGGGGCTTTTTTAGTTTTTTTTTCGATCATTCTAGTTTTGGTGATATATTGTGTTTTAGCGTTTTTTGTTTAATTTTGGTGCTTTTTTCCTTTAAGAGCTTTTTTAATTTTGGCGATTTTCCGTTTTCATATTTTTTTAATTTTAAATTTTTTTACTTTTAGCGTTTTTTTAAATTTCAAGAGTTTGCCTCTTGCCGTTTCCAAGATGCAGCAAATTGTCTAAATTACATTGTCAAAATTACATTAACTGATAGAACACCCTTTAGTTTTTATTGTTTTTAATATCAGTGTTAATTGGTGCAGTCTATTACTTTGAAAATAAAAATTTAATTAAAAATTTCTACTAAATTTGAGATCAATCGGTCAACAGAAATTGGGTAAAACTAAATATTACTTTTTGCGGGCGTGGCGCAGCCCACTTTTCTAAGAACCGTATTGTATTGTCAACAAAAGTAAAGGCGCTTACCAAATTTCAGATTAATCGGTTAACAGGAAGGCGTTAAATTTTGAATTACCATATTCTACCCAAACACCACACAACTATGACACAAGCAATAAGCTAAATAAAACCGTTTAATAAATTTTGCAAGATTTTGTAATAAAATACATTACTACATGCAAAATCTAAAAATAACAATGGTTCATTCGTTGTTAAAGCTTGTTTACATCTACAACACTTACTTTAAATGTTTCGTTGCCTTTTTGTTTTACTGTCTTCCGCTCGCATATTTACAGTCTCGTTTCGATTCGTAATCTAGTTGTCTTGTTGTTGTTGTCCACTCTCATTATTCATTCGTCTTGCAAGCTTCGATTCAAAACATGTTATGATTCTAAAATATTGCGAATGATTCTAATCTCGTTATTTATGAGTTTTGCAGATGTCTACTATGTACTTATGATTTATTAAGCTTATCTTATTATCGTATGATATTGAGTAATTTTTAGTAAATGTGATGTTGATAAGTTACAATTAGAGTGTAGTACAAAACTATACAACTGGTTTTTCCACAACACTACATTTCCTCCTTTTTCAAAAATATTGTACAATTTCCACTTCAAAATGTTTTAATATACTATAATATAATATTGCAAATATACCATACATATAAAGAAAATAATATATATTTGCATTATGTACCTATACATACATACATATCGCGACCTTAGTATTGTTTTGGCCCACCGACCATTTAAAAACAATTTAGTTAAGTATGGGGTATATATATTTTGAATACCCTCTTTGAGAATCCAAAAACTGTTTCGCGAAATTGTTAATGGTTTCAGAGATATCAAGCATTCGTTGTGCTCGATATCATCATTTTTGATAAATTTTTTGTAAAAAAAAATTTTTTTTAAATTAAAAAATAAATATCAGAAGTCAAGTAAAATACCAAGTTTCGTCAATATTAACTTTTTATTCCATGTAAATATGTTTTCTAATAACATTTATACGCTTATTTTCAATAAAAAGTAGAAAATTTCATCTCAATAACAAGTTACTCAATACACAGCAGTTAGTATACACATGGAGCAACAAAAGCTACTTTTTACAAATAAAATAAAAAAGTGGTTGCTGGAGCACAAAACAAGATATTTTACTTTCAGTAAAAAGATGTTAATTTCTAATCGGATTGATGAAAGTTCACAAAAATGTACATTTTTCTTCCCAGCATATGACGGAAGCAGTGGTGAGAATACAAAAAAATTCTATCGGATATATTTTGAGAAAACTTTATGTAAATCTTCTTTTTGTTGTTTTTCTCCATTCCGACTTTTTGGCATATGGGCCAAATACTCGCGATATATGAATGTTAATTATTTTAGAGGTTATTATAATTCATGTGTTACTAAAAATATTCATGTACATATGTATTTATGAAGATAAAGCAATTTGGAATAGTGTTTGTAATTTATTTTTAATATTTTTCTTAGTCGATCTTTCAAAGGTATTTCTTGTTCTTCTTTTACAAGTTTTTCCCTATCGACAACATTTTCTACTTTACTTTGAGCTGTGCTCTTTTAAATGTTTTTCGATTGATTTCTATGCGCTACTGTACGCCTTTTATTATCTTCTATTACATATACATAGTGCATTGGAAATAATTTTGCAAATTGACCCTTTTATCCATTTTGCATCACTATTTGTATTTGGGTTCAAATATAATATTTGTTCACCTACTATTAAATAAAATTTTTTTGCTCTTAAGCTATTCTCAAACTCCACCTTTTCGATATGTAGTTTGTAGGTGTTAAATTTATATTTGAACTTTGTTTAGAAATACCATATATGGTTATTGGTTTATAAGCTAAAACGAGTTCGCTTGGGCAGATACCAGTGACGGATGTTGGAGTGTTTAAGTATTTAAATAACATATTGAAAACGACGTTTTGCATAGATAATTTCCTGCCTTGGTCAGACAAAAAATTGTACTTTAGGCTCCGCTTAATGGTCTGCACTCCTCGTTCTGCCAATCCATTACTAGGAGGATGATAGGGTATACTAAACATTTGGTTTATACCATTACATTTTAAAAATATGCTAAACTCTTCCCTAATAAATTGAGGCCCAATATCGCTTACAAGAGTACAAAGTATATTAACACCCCGTCTTCACGAGATATAATTTTGTTCTAACATTTGTCAAACTTCATACATAAAAACAGCAGAAAAATGTTAGTGCTATTTTTTCATACCCAGCTAGCATTTTCAATCGTGGAAGAGTCTACTGGGAATCTCATAAAGAGCAGTTTTGATCGTCGACGAGCTCATTTTTTAATCGTAGAAGATCATTCGCACGGGAGAAACTGTTACACGAGCTGATTCTTCTGTGAGATTCTTTCACAACACAGCGAAGGACGTTTATATTCATCGTAGAGGGGATCGTTTGAGATGTGTGTAGAGATTATCTAACGCGTCTTTCATAAAGCATAACAAAAATCGTATGAGAATCATGTAAGGATTATCTTACAACTCGTGAAATGCTCAGCCTTATAATTCTTATATGATTCATACAGAGAGTCGCAAATGGCTCATTCGATGATAGTTTGAAGAATCGTATAATGCGCAGTAGGATTTGGCCAAATATTAGGCCAATTCACAAAATGTGGCATGAGTCTTATGTCGTAAATTGTTGTCGGTAATTTCGGTATAAACATTTGCTTCGAAATATGTTTATATGGAAAAGATCAAAAAAATTTTCTACTTACAACTCATACAAGATTTTGTAAATTTGCTAATTAATAATAATTGATGGGCTTAGTGCAATAACTCGGTAAGCCACATGAAATCAAAAATTGGTTTTATGTGCTCATTTCCTTGCTTTGCATCCTAGAGAAATTTTTGAATAAATTCTAGTGTTTTACAACTAATTATGCTGCGTATTTAAAGTAGAAAATTTACAAAACAAAAATCATCACCTGCACGTTTTAAATTCAAAACTTGAATAAACAGTTTATGAAAAACGAAGAATATATTAAGACGCGCTATTTGTTTCTGTTTATCTATAACAGTAAACTGCATATTAATAAAAACGACAACAACCATCGTCCATTGAACATTTTAAGATCAAAAGGAGAGTGTTTCCGAAAAACATGAAGAAAGATAAATAAAGTATAACATTATTGTTTTTGTACTCTTCAAATAATCACTAGAGGATTTTTTAAGGATTTGCATGTTAAACATTCCAAGATTAAATGGCGATCGTGTCAGAAATTGTGTAAAAAAGTAATAATTAAGAAAAAAAAGGTAGATGTTTTTGTTATTGTTACTCGTCAGATCATCATCAGAAGATTCTTTTAGGACTTGTTTATTAAACACAGTCGTCCTACAAACATCCTATTGCTAGCTGGGTATCGACTTTGACTATTGTGAAGACAAATCAATGGCTCGTGAAGACGCTATCTAATACAAGTACGCTCACATCTACAATAACAAAAACAACAGGCATTTTGTTTTTGTATTTTCTACTGAATTGTCAAAAACTATATGTTAACACAACAAAAGTTTATTACTCTTATTGCTTTTAATTCCCAATAAATTAAAATGCTGACACTGCTGCAGACGGTTAAAATGGGTCAACAACTTACAAAAGTTGCAAAACAGTAACGGCTCGTGTCATTGTGATTATCATGCAAATTTTTAATAAGTTATTTTATGTTTCAATTTAATTAAAACTAGAATAAAATTTCAGTTTTATTTTAAAAGTGAAAGAATAAAGATATATTTTTTTAAATAAATAATTTACAAAAACTTAACTGGCGCCCAACTAAATGGGATAATCCGAGGATAACTTACCCCATAGGCTACACCCAAAAGGATATTCCCAGCAAACGCACCCCATAGGCTGCAGAGAAGAAAGGAAACCCTAAAAACATACCCCACAGGCTATCAGAAAAAGGAAAATCCTGGAAGAACTCACCCCACAAGCATTGATTAAAAGGAACACAATCATCTGCAAATAAGGACACTTTGCATGGAGATCTTGGTATAGAGGAGGTTACCTAATTATTGCTATAAAGAAAAGGAGAATCAACCCCCTATCAGCTCCATAACAATGATTGCTGTAACAATGTAAGAATAGTTTTAAGATATTTAACTTAATTATTTAAAAGACCAAAATTACATTAAAACAAAACAAATCAGAAAATATTCAAACACGATCTAAATAGTGAATCTAACACAGTGCTTATAAAAGTGAATATTGAATAAGAAGTAAAATTATTTGTGAGAATTAAAAGAAATTTGAATGAAAATCTATTGATAAAACTTTTATGAAAATAGAAAATTCCTTTCGAGGGAAAGTTGAAAACTAAATAAGAGGTAAAATTATTTGTGAGAATTAAAAAAAATTTGGATGAAAATCTATTGATAAAACTTTTATGAAAATAGAAAATTCCTTTCGAGGGAAAGTTGAAAACTAAATGAGAAGTAAAATTATTTTTGAGAATTAAAATAAGTTCGAAGAAAATCTATTCATAAAAATTTTTTTTTATGAAAATATTAAATTTCTTTTGAGGAAAAGTTGAAAATTAAATAAGAACCAAAAGTATTTTTCAATAAAATTCTTTTTTATAAAATTTCTTTTCCTACGGATAGAAATAAGGCAAGAAAAGTGATAAAAAAGCCAACGAGATAATCTTTCAATATATTTACACTGGTAGTAGAATTTAAAGAAAATAAGGTAATTAATAGGACAAATAATAAAACAGTATTCAATAACAGATTATTTTAAAGAAACAAAGAATTAATATTTGCACATAAACAATTTTTCATAACTCGAAGTGTCAATTTGATAAAATATACATTTGGTTGTTATTGCGATTCCCACGACATATTATAAAAACCACTTAAGGAAAATTTATTGGCGGTAGTGACCATAAAAAACCCTTTCATTTTCAATATCTCTAACCCAAACAATTTAGTCAGGCCCCCAGTCTTAAATGTGAACAATCCACCAGAAGCAGGCCGTGTAGATAACCGTATTGACAATTTGGAGGAAACAATTGCGCGGATTTGCGCACAACAATACCAAATCGCAATAAGGAACTTCATAGACCCTAACACGGACATTGCAGGCGAAGACCAAATAATAGAAGATCGGTGTATGAACAACTTGACCGACTTGGACAAAGTCCCTGATGTTGTAAAATGTCTAAGGGAATTCTCTGGTAGTTATAATGATAGTTATAATGAAAGAGTGTGGATAGAATTCTTAAACTATATGATTCAGTCAAAGGAACTCCAAAATATTTTGCTATTTTAAACACAATTAGAAACAAGATTACAGGTAGTGCGGATGCCGCACTTGAATCATATAATACACCCTTATATGGGGATAGTATCTCGAAATGTTTAGCGTTACACTACGCCGACAAGAGAGATCTAACAACGCTGGAGTACCAAATGAGCACTCTAGTACAAAGTAATAGCACTATACAGGAGTATTACCACCTCTCCCTTATTATGAACAAATTGTAGTATATGGACATAGGTAGAGAAGCACTTGACCTTCTAGCGCAAACATACTGAGATAAGGCATTGGATGCCTTTACTAGAGGTTTAAGGGGTAATTTATCCCTACACTTAGGAATGAAAGAACCAAAAGATCTTCCGCAAGCACTTCATCTGTGCTTAAAAATGGAAAACCAATTCGCAAGTTCAAATTTTGCGAACTTACACAACCAGACTAACAAGAACAGTACTAATAAGCCTTTACATGCACCACCAAACAAACCACAATATCAATATAAAAATAGGAAAACCTTTTATCCCCAATTGGCATTTATGCCCCAACCTTCACTTAACCACCATCAGTACAGGTCAGTAAATCCAACAGGTTACCAAAATAGCTTCAACCAAATGTCACAGACACAAGGTTACTTAAACCCAAGGTTCATCCCTCCAAGGCCAACAGCTCCGAAGCCTTTTCCACGTCCTGAGCCCATGGACGTAGACGCTTTAATGAGGACAAGAGCCATCAATTACATGAACAGACCAGCCCAGAACAATCAAATGTTTGGAAAAAGACCACCAATACAATCTGAACAATTGCGAAACCCTCCTAAGCTGCATAGAACTTTTCATTTAGAGACAGAAGAAAACGGAAATATTATCGACGAGTATTATCAAGAGCAAACACTAAACTACGAGGAAGAGAAAAAACTCCCAATACTGGACGAATACTTACAGAATCAACCAGAAATACCTGAAGACGGAAACCAATCCGAAACCCAAGACTGCGGACATTCATTTTTTAGACTAACACATTCGTCCCTACCTTACTTTGAGTGCAGGACGAATGCTGGACACATTTTTAATTTTCTCATTGACACCGGCTCAAACAAAAACTGCATACAACCCTGTTTAGTTAGAAATCCCTTGCCAAACCAAAACTCCTTTTATGCAAGTTCAGTGGGTGGAAACAACAAAATCACTCATCACACCTTCATAAATTTATTCGGAAAGCACGCTGATAAAATAAAGTTCTTTTTGCTGCCAACACTAAAATCCTTTCATGGTATTTTAGGAAACGACAGCCTAAAGGAGTTATCAGCTATTATCTATTCAGCAAAAGACTACATGCTCATAAACGGAACACTTAAAATTCGAATAAAACAGAAGGTTTCACAATCGGTAAATAATATCAACATTCGGACAGACCACTTGACAGAACAACAAAGGAACAAATTAGAAGACGTCATTGCAAACCATAAATCATTGTTTAGTGAACCAGATGAGAATTTGACTTATACAACAGCCGTAGTCGCAGATATCCAGACAAAAACCTACGAACCTATCTATTCCCGATATTACCCATACCCAATGCACTTAAAAGAAGAGGTCGGAAAACAGATTCGAGACTTGTTAAGACAGGTCATCATTCGGCCTTCCAGGTCACCTTACAACTCACCAATTTGGGTAGTACCTAAAAAGGCTAATGCATCTGGCATAAAAAATTCAGAATTCTCATTGATTACAGAAAGTTGAACGAGCAGACGATACCAGATAAATATCCGATTCCAGAGATTAATGACGTTTTACCCCAACTTGGACAAAATAAGTTTTTCTCCGTAACAGATCTTAAAAGCGGGTTCCACCAAATACCGCTCAGGGAAACTGACAGGAAAAAACGGCCTTCTCGGTCAACAATGGTAAATACAAATTTACCAGATTACCATTTGGACTGAGAAATGCTCCTTCTATATTTCAGCGAACGCTGGACGATATATTGAGGGAGTATATAGGGAGAATATGTTTCGTTTATATGAACGATATCATTATATTCTCCAAGGACGAGGAAGAACACTATAAGAACCTAGATATAATCTTCAAAACTCTCCAGCTTTCAAACATGAAAGTTCAATTAGACAAGTGTGAGTTTTTGAAAAGCGAGGTGGAATTTTTAGGATTTATTATCTCGGACAGAGGTATAAAAACCAATTCTAAGAAAGTCGAAGCAATTCTGAATTTTCCTACACCCCAGACACTAAAAGATCTTAGATCGTTCCTAGGTCTTTCGAATTATTATAGACGCTTTATCAGGGACTATGCTAAAGTTGCTAAGCTCCTGACAATGCTTCTAAGAGGGGAGGCAGGACGTTTGTCCAAACATACCTCAAAAAAGATAGTAATTAAGCTCAACCAGGAGGCAATGGATGCGTTAAAAAAAATTAAAAACCACATTGACAACCGATGACGTGATGTTGGCGTACCCAGACTTCAAAAGAGAATTCGTTCTAACGACTGACGCATCAAGCTATGCCTTGGGAGCAGTGCTATCCCAAGACAATAGACCAATCGCGTTTTTATCAAGAACACTAAGTAGAACTGAAGAAAGTTATGCCACAAACGAAAAAGAGCTCCTCGCCATTGTATGGGCGTTGAAATCACTTAGAAATCTATCTACGGTTCTACAAAATTAAAAATTTATACAGATCACCTTCCTCTGACCTACGCATTAAACAACAAAAATTCAAACCTAAAGTTAAAACGATGGAAGGCATTCCTCGAAGACTTTAATTACGAACTTCAATACAAGCCTGGCTGCACCAACGTAGTCGCCGATGCTTTATCTAGACCATCTACTGACAACCCTCAAATAAATACCCTGACTGCACCGCAGCATAGCGATTATAGTTCATCAGAAACCTTGATACAGTGTACGGACGCTCCGATAAATGCATTCAAAAATCAAATTTTTATAAATAACGAAGATGGCCAGGGATTCAATAAGTTCGAAATAGTATTCCCAACGTACCATAGGCACACAATAACCGAACCCAATCTCAGAAAATCTCACACATATTTTGAGACAATTTTTAAACCCATCTGTTACAAATTGCATAAACATGACCGACGGGATCTTGGGAAAGTTGCAAGAAATTTATAGGGAAAACTTTACACAATATAGAGTTAAGTATTCTCGGAACTTACTAACAGATCTGCAGAGCGAAGAAGAGCAAGAAATTGAAATAATAAATGAGCATAACAGAGCTCATAGAAATAGCGTAGAAAACAAAACCCAACTTCTAACGAAATTCTACTTCCCACAAATGCATGCAAAAATAAAAAAAATTACTAGTACTTGCCAAATCTGCAAAGAAAATAAATATGATAGACATCCCAACAGGGTAACAGTTCAGGAAACACCAATTCCACAGTACCCCGGACAGATCGTACATATAGATAGTTTCATAACGGAAAAAAGCAATACTGACTGCTATAGACAAATTTTCCAAATTAGCTCAGGTTATAATACTAAGATCTCGAGCCACTGAAGATATTAAAGAGCCACTTAGAGAAATACTACTATCCTTTGGTATGCCAAAAATAGTCGTTATGGACAATGAGAAGTCATTTAGCTCAGCTTCCATAATTTTCATGTTAGAAAATCAGTTCAAGATAAAAACGTTCAATATACCTCCATACAGCAGTAGCGTAAATAGGCAAATGGAAAGATTTCATTCCACGCTTTCAAAGTTGATGCGTTGTATAAAGGCGGAAAAAGCTCATAGCACATTTTCCGAAATTTTACATATGGCAGTTCTTTAATATAATAGCTCCATACACTCTACCCTTAAAAGAAGACCTTTTGACGCATTTTTTTTAGGCAGAGTCACTAGTCCTCAAGAATTGGAAGATATTAGATTAAGTACGATTAAAAGGCTCACAGAGAAACAAGTAGAAGATATTGGCTACCACAACAAGAGAAAAACTTATGAACCCGGACAGACAATTTTTGTAAAGGAAAACAGAAGATTAGGATAAAAACTTAGTAAAACATATAAAAAGGAAGTAGTTAAAGAAGATAAAAACACAACAGTTATAACAGAATCAGGAAGGACAATACATAAAAACAATATCAGGAACTAAATAAATTTTAATTTTCAGATTACTTTTTACACTGGTTCGGGCCTACGTTAAAATTTTGGACTACTCCAATTCACAAATAGTGACCCTGAACTCCGGACTGGCGAAATTACAAACTGGTACTTTCAAACTAATTCATATAATCGAAATAGATGGATACCAAGAACTCATGGATAATCTCCAAGAAACTCTACATAGAGATGTCGATCCATCTCATTTTCTCCACCGTCTACTAAATCACGAACTGACAGAACTGCAAGCTTACTTAGACCGATTGAAACCAAAAACAAAAAGGTCCTTAAATTTTATTGGCTCCGCTTGGAAATGGATTGCGGGAAACCCCGACCACGATGACTTTGAGATCTTAACACAAAAAACCAACAGACTTTTGAGAAATAATAATAAACAATTGGTGATTAACAAATTGACAATAGAAAAAATTAAAGAGCTAACCCATGTGACAAACAATCTATTAGCAACATTTAAAAAGAATAATGGTAATAATAATTCCACAAAGGAACAGTTAGTAATATTGTTAAAATATCAATTAAATACTGTAAAAGAAGAAACAATGAATATCCAACGCGCCATGCACTGGGCGAAAGTAGGCATAGTTAATTCTTTTATTCTTACATCCAATGAAATAAATATTGTAAAAGAAATTATCAATGAAGAATCCATACCATTTATAAATTTAGAGCAAGCATTCGAATTTGCTGAGATAAAATTTGCATCTGACAATAATTCAATTGTTTATATTTTAAGTATCCCTATGATAAACGTAAACACATGTTACAAAATTCTTGTAAGGCCTATTAAATTTGGAAAATATATAAATAAAATAATGTATGAAAAAATTCTTCTATGTGACAATGTTATGTATGGTATCAAAAATGATTGCAAGATCTATAGCGATATTACTGTGTGCAACAGAAATAATTTGAATGCCCTGGAAACCGATACCTGCTTAGCAAATCTAATCAAAAGTAAATCGGCA
Source organism: Panzeria rudis (assembly GCA_956483635.1). Classification (NCBI taxonomy): domain Eukaryota; kingdom Metazoa; phylum Arthropoda; class Insecta; order Diptera; family Tachinidae; genus Panzeria; species Panzeria rudis. The sequence continues at coordinate 68,331,054 of OY101447.1, forward strand.
AACTGCAGCTTGATAGACAATCGTGGTGTCCTCTCTATTAAAGAAATAGCACCTGGAGTAATCCTTTTAAATCAGTTTAATGGTACGATTCTTGTTAACAATGAACCACAGGATCTCAATGGGAATTATGTGGTTCAATTCTCCAATGCATCTATATCTGTGATGGATGAAACCTATAAATTCTTCGAAATGACACAATTACAACCCTTACCTGCAATCCTACAACCTAGGCACTCGAACCAAAATATAGAGGAAACACTGTCATTGGAAATGGTAAAGGAATTAAGGACAAACAATACAGAGGTAATTGATTTGCTAGATACTAAACACACAGGGCATAGCAATAAATTTTGGATTCAGTATAATCACGCTACTTTCTATAGTTACACTATTGATCAAGACAAAACCGTGCAGGAGGAAAACCAAATCGATAATCACCCCAACAGTAATCAACACAGTTCCATCAGTACATACTTCAATGCCCGATTTATCAGAAAAGAGGAAACCGGAACAGAATGGCGTAACGAGAATCTCAAATATCCCATACTTTTGACCGAACAAAGACGCTCGGTGTTAAGAGGGGAAACTAGCCCTAAAATTGTAAGGAAAGTCAAACACTCGGTAAAAAGGCGAAAATTATGAAAATTTGCAAAAACTTGCTTAAATTTTAAAGATTACAAAGCGCAATATTGATTAAAGCACCCTAAAAATGTAAGAAAGCCAAAATATTGGGAAAATTATGCCTGTCGCGAAAAAAGTGAATATTCGCGAAAAATTGGAAAATTTTAAACAAAGCGATAATGTTGATTAAAAATCTCTAAAACTGTGAGGAATGCAAAAAATTTTATAAAAATCGTGTAAATAGCGAAAATTTGCAAAAACTTGCTAATAGCGACATGATAACAAAGTCTAATATTGCTTAAAAATCTGCAAAACTGTAAGGAAGCTGAAGTTGCAAGAAGTTGCAAAATCGGAAACAAGCCCTAAAATTGGTTAGAAATCGCCAACACCGTTAAAAACGAAACAATTCGGAAAAACCGCGAAAAAATCGCAAATTGGCGAAAAGTTGGTAAATGTAGTAAAGAAATCACTAAACCTGTAAATAATAACAAAATTCGTTTTTCGGCATAAACTATTTACTGAAAATGAGATGACTACATTGAATTAACGTATAAAATACGAAAAATAACGATACAACAAATTTGTCTGTTCACAAGCACATACACAAGTGTCGTCTTTTTTAAACGATAAGATATACGGCTGGGCTTGTGAATTGAACAAATGTGTTTCAACAATTTGTATTTAATTTTTATTGGTATATTAAAATGTGCTGCACAGGGGTAATGAAACGGTTAATCAATATTTTTTTATTTTCTTCTTTATATAAGTTAAGTTTTTGTAAATTATTTATTTAAAAAAATATAACTTTATTCTTTCACTTTTAAAATACAACTGAAATTTTATTCTAGTTTTAATTAAATCGAAACATAAAATAACTTATTAAAAATTTGCATGATAATCACAATGACACGAGCCGTTACTGTTTTGCAACTTTTGTAAGTTGTTGACCCATTTTAACCATCTGCAGCAGTGTCAGCATTTTAATTTATTGGGAATTAAAAGCAATAAGAGTACTAAACTTTTGTTGTGTTAACATATAGTTTTTGACAATTCAGTAGAAAATACAAAAAGACGCTATCTAATACAAGTACGCTCACATCTACAATAACAAAAACAACAGGCATTTTGTTTTTGTATTTTCTACTGAATTGTCAAAAACTATATGTTAACACAACAAAAGTTTAGTACTCTTATTGTTTTTAATTCCCAATAAATTAAAATGCTGACACTGCTGCAGATGGTTAAAATGGGTCAACAACTTACAAAAGTTGCAAAACAGTAACGGCTCGTGTCATTGTGATTATCATGCAAATTTTTAATAAGTTATTTTATGTTTCGATTTAATTAAAACTAGAATAAAATTTCAGTTGTATTTTAAAAGTGAAAGAATAAAGTTATATTTTTTTAAATAAATAATTTACAAAAACTTAACTTATATAAAGAAGAAAATAAAAAAATATTGATTAACCGTTTCATTACCCCTGTGCAGCACATTTTAATATACCAATAAAAATTAAATACAAATTGTTGAAACACATTTGTTCAATTCACAAGCCCAGCCGTATATCTTATCGTTTAAAAAAGACGACACTTGTGTATGTGCTTGTGAACAGACAAATTTGTTGTATCGTTATTTTTCGTATTTTATACGTTAATTCAATGTAGTCATCTCATTTTCAGTAAATAGTTTATGCCGAAAAACGAATTTTGTTATTATTTACAGGTTTAGTGATTTCTTTACTACATTTACCAACTTTTCGCCAATTTGCGATTTTTTCGCGGTTTTTCCGAATTGTTTCGTTTTTAACGGTGTTGGCGATTTCTAACCAATTTTAGGGCTTGTTTCCGATTTTGCAACTTCTTGCAACTTCAGCTTCCTTACAGTTTTGCAGATTTTTAAGCAATATTAGACTTTGTTATCATGTCGCTATTAGCAAGTTTTTGCAAATTTTCGCTATTTACACGATTTTTATAAAATTTTTTGCATTCCTCACAGTTTTAGAGATTTTTAATCAACATTATCGCTTTGTTTAAAATTTTCCAATTTTTCGCGAATATTCACTTTTTTCGCGACAGGCATAATTTTCCCAATATTTTGGCTTTCTTACATTTTTAGGGTGCTTTAATCAATATTGCGCTTTGTAATCTTTAAAATTTAAGCAAGTTTTTGCAAATTTTCATAATTTTCGCCTTTTTACCGAGTATTTGACTTTCCTTACAATTTTAGGGCTAGTTTCCAATATTGCAATTTTTCGCGAATTTTCGACATTTTCGCGATATGCTTGATTTACTCTACGTATTGGCATTTTTAGAGCTTGCGTCCCTTTTAATCTATTTCAAACCTTGAAATCGATGTTTGCATTTATTTACTTTTGATTTTGCAAATAATCATAATTTTGCGAAGATTTTTTAAGAACTCTTCTACAAGCTGTTATAGTTGGTTTCCATTCTATACCATATATTTGTTTACAAATTAATCTAGCAAATAAATTATTCCCAGAATATACAACTATTTGGAAAACATATAAAATTCAATCGTATAATTATAACCATGATACAATAATATAATGGTTGAGTTTTGAATTGTATTTCAAATAGAACAGACGTATTTTTTTTTCAATTGAAAAATAATATTAATTTTTATTCTGAAAATAAATATTCCTATAAATCCTATAAGCTCCTTGGAGGAAAGGATACCTCCGGATAAATTGGTAGCAGTTCCAAAAAAACGTTTGTTTTTGTTCAAAGGGAGTTTCTGTTCGAAGGGAGTTTGATGACGACAATTTTTCTATTTCATCTGCTATTAGTGCAACCAATAATAAAAGGAAACGATGTAGAAATTGATTTATCAGGCTTTAAATATACGTATAATTCTCAAGATAAATCAGATAAGCCAGGTGTTAAAAATATTTGTACTTTGTACAATTTTATTTTACATTTAAAATTTATGTAAACTATATTTCATTCATTTATAAAACATATCAATTTCATTTTAAAAATAATTAATTAAAAACAACTAAAATTTTGAAGTTAAATTCTTAATAAATTTTTCTTTCATTATTAAATCGTCTTTTCTTCAACATTCTTAAAAATTTTAACTAATTAGAAATAATGTTTAAAACACCGCCAGTTCATAAGGAGGTCATAAGCTGTGGTAAATGCGATTGTGGTGATACAATGGATATGGTCCAATGCGATAGCTGTGATGGTTGGTATCATTTCAAGTGCGTAGGAGTCAGCCAATCTATTGAGAACCATGCTTGGGTATGTGCCGAGTGCGAAAACCGAAACAGCTAGACAAAGGAAGATGTAAGCAAGAAGCCTGTAAAAACAAGACGCCTACGATTTCTAGTGTACAGACAAAGTTCCCATCGAAGGAAATACTAAAGGGCTCAACGAAGACATCTGTAGAATCCTCTGTAGAATTAATCTCGAGCTTTTGCGATTGGAGGAAGAAAAGGCCCTAGAACAGAAGTATTTGCAAAGAAAATTTGAAATCATGGCAAAATCTGATCACAGTTCGCAAAGTGCGTACAGCGAATGTAGCGAACGTAGCTCTGGAACTCGTCGGTGGGTTTCAGAATTTCATGAAGCAAATAATCCGGAAAGGCGAATTCAAAGTCATCATGAGAAACTGACTGATGACACCAACCTAACGCGTTCGAAAATAGCTGCTAGACAATTTTATCCAAAGATTTACCTCCGTTTTCAGGTAAGCCAGAAGAATTGCCTGTATTCTTGAGCTCATATGAGGAAAGTACGAAAATTTGTGGATTTAAGGTTACAAAAAGCTATAAAAGGAAAAGCTTATGATTTAGTATGTAGTCAGCTACTACTACCTAAAAATGTACACGAAATAATAAGAACTCTGAAAATTATGTTCGGACGTCCTGAAGTTATCATTAACAGCTTGATAGAGAAAATTCGCTCCGAGCCGCCGCTGAAAGCAGACAAGCTCGAAGGTCTCACTTCATATGCAATTTCAGTAAGAAATTTGTGTTCTTCACTGGAAGCTTCAGGAATGTCAGGTCATCTTACGAATCCACTTTTAATGCAAGAACTTGTTAGTAAACTGCCTGCACAAACTAAACTAAATTGGTCGTTGTATATAGGCGAAAACGTGTCTGATATTTCAAAGTTTTCAAGTTGGCTTTTTGGTGTAGCAGAAGCCGCTACAATAGTAAGTTATTCTTTTCCGATAAACAAAGGAAGTGTTAATATACATTCCAGTGCAGCTGAAAAGACAACTGATAAGATACATAAGTGTTACGCATGTGAGAAAAGTCATGCATTGCAAGAATGTAAGAAATTCGAGTCATTAAAACTATATGAAAGGTGAGATATAATTAAGGAAAAAAAAATCATGCCGTATTTGCTTAGAGAAACATGGAAATTTTCGTTGTTCTGATAAGAGATGTTCCGTTCAAGGATGTGAATATCGACACCATAAGTTATTACACAAATTTGCGCCAAATTGTGCAACAGTAACAGCTCATTCAAACAGCTCAAATATTGAAGACACAAGTCAAACTTTTTTAAAGATATTGCCAGTAATTTTATATCATAATAATCGGTGGATTGAAATATATGCTATGCTTGATGATGGATCAAATATCACCTTAATAGATCAAGATATTTGTAATTACTTGGTGCTTGAGGGTGAAGCAGATACCTTGTGGCTTAGGTGGACATCGGGAACTACACGTAAAGAAGAAGATTCAATAAAAGTCAACATGCAGATTTCCGGTTATGGTTACGATGCCAGAAAATATTATTTATGCAACGTCCGGACCGTAAAGCAGCTATGTTTGCCTGCTCAAACCTTTGAATGTAAACAAGCTAAGTATTATAGGCATTTAAAAGATCTTCCTATTAAAACATATGCTAATGCTATACCGAAAGTTCTAATTGGTCTCAACAACAGTCATCTTATTAATACTCTAAAAATGGCTGAGGGTAATTATAGCGAGCCTTGTGCATCCAAAACACGTCTTGGCTGGGTGATTTATGGTGGTGGAGAGTCTTCATATAGTAAACATGATGGGTTTCACGTCAATACCTGTGAATGTAATTGTGAGCTTGATAAGCTACAGACACTCATGTCGGAATATATTTCTTTGGAAACTATTGGAAAGACATGTGAACTTAAGTCAGCGGCAGAGGAGAGAGCAATTTCTCTTCTGGAATCTACAACAAAGCGTATTGGACAAAGATTTGAAACTGGTATGCTATGGAAAGATGATAAATATGACGTTCCAAATAGCTTTCATATGGCGCTAAAAAGACTTAATTGCTTAGAACAAAGATTGAACATGGCCGACAAGGACATTTTTAACGAACAAATTTTAAATCTTATAGATAAACGATTTGCCAGGAAACTAAATACAGATGAATTCTTAGAACCTCACGACAGAGTATGGTATTTGCCAATATTTACCGTGAAAAATCCGAACAAACCTAACAAAATACATTTAGTTTGGGACGCTGCCGCCAAAGTTAAAGGAGCTTCGTTGAGGAAATGTTTCATCAAGTGGGAATACGTAAGGAAGATCAAAATGCCCAACGCTTTCTCTGGAGAAATGACGCTTCAAAAAATCCAGACGTCATAACCCTTGTTGTAGATGAAGAAAAATGTTTATCAATTTGGTTGAAGTCAATTTCCTTAAGAGCTCTTTTAAGCTCAGCTTCTGCTCCTCTTAAGTTTGTTCCATTGTCGGAGTATACTTCCAGTGGTGTTCCACGTCTGACTATGAAATTTTGGATTACGATAATGCATGAGTCGGTGGTTAAATCCTTTGCTACTTCAATATGGATGTTCCTTATAGTCATGCATGTAAATATCACACCCCAACGTTTTTCCTTATGACATCCTACAGTAAGATATAACGGACCAAAGTAGTCAATACCAACATAGGAAAATGGTCTTTCAGAAAACGAGAGCCGAGCAGTTGGCAAGATAGACATTTCAGGAACTAATGGCACAGCGCTAGAGTTTTTGCAATGTTGACATTTGTTACGAACTTTTTTCAGTTCTGCTCTCAATCGTGGAATACAGAATTTTTGGCGAATTTCATTAATGCAAGTCTCATGTTGAACGTGATGGTATTGCTCATGATAATGCTGGTTAATTAGGTTAGTACAGTAATTTTCTCGTGGTAGAATTATAGGTCTCTTGGTTTCCGCTCGTACATTGGCCAAGTCAATACGCCCATGCATGCGAATTACATTATTCTCATCTAAATATGGAGAACACTTATAAAGGCAACTACTTTTGTTTATATCTTCACCTATTCACAATGAACATATTTCATCTTTAAATGTATCATTTTGTATAAAGTTGTATATAATGTTTTCTGCTTTAAAAATGATTTGGGAACGAGGTACATTTTGACATTTAAGTAAGTAGAAAAACTTAAAGATACTGTAAACAGTTTTTAATAGTTTTTTCCAAGATGAAAATCTTGTTATATTCAGGCATTGTGTATTAAACATGTCAGGCTCACCTGTATGTATCATTAATATATGAGGTCTCAGCTCTTCTTTTGAATTTTGGAACTTTTGAGGCCAAGAGTTTTCCTCCTCTTTTAAGAATGAAGGTCCTTGAAACCACCTGTTTTCTAGATCAAATACAACATCACCTTTCCATTTGGTAGCATCATCAGCCTTGTTTAATTTGGTAGGAATATATCTCCATTCATACGGTTCTGTTGTTTCAAGAATTTCACCAATGCGAAACATAACAAATTGCCTATAATTTCTTGTCTCGGAGTTTATCCAAGAAAGCACTGTGTTTGAGTCACTCCAAAAACAGCGCTTTTCAAATTGCAAGCCATGCATTTTACATAAAGTAGTTGCTAATTGTACACCCTGCACTGCTGCTAATAACTCCATTCTTGGAATTGATAGGGGCTGCTTTGGACCGACCTTTGACTTTGAGCCAACCAGTTTACATAAAACCGTTCCATTGCATTGAATTCTAAAGAATGCAACTGCTGCATAAGCTTGTTCACTGGCGTCAACGAAAACGTGAAGTTGTACGTTATAATTTGATGTAAAACCATACCATCTAGGCACTTTAATGTTTTCTATTTTAGGACGATCATTTATGAACGAATTCCAATCCTCGGTTGTTCTCCATACCTCTTGCAGTAGGATTTTTAAATACACCACGAATGGTGAAAAAAATCCAAACGGATCGAAAATAGATATTAGTGTCCGAAGAACGTCACGTTTACTGGGTTTCTTTTCTTCTAGAAGTAATGATTTCTCTAATCGATTTAGTTTTAACCAAAATGTAAGCTCATCCGTTTCAGTAAGCCACCACATTCCAAGCACTTTTTCAGTCGATAATTCAATATAGAGACTCTCCTTCAAAGTATTATCTTCTTCTAAGTATTTAAGGCTACGAAGTACTTCCGATGAATTCGATCTAAAATTTCGTATGAAGAAACCACCTTCTCTATGGATATTTGTAACATCTACAGCAAGTTGAATAGCAGATTCAGGGGAATCAGCACAGTCTAGAAAGTCATCCACATAATGATGATGAATAATAGAATTAACTGCTCTTGGATGACTTTCTTTAAACTCTAATGCATTCTTGTTTTTTACAAATTGAGACGAGCTTGGGGAACATGAAGCTCCAAATGTCATAACCGTCATGGAAGTTTAATCCACCAGCTTCACCTCACATGGGTGGTTGCTGGGAAAGACTTATTAGATCTGTGAAGAAAATACTTTGCAAAATGAGTCCTCAGTTTTATTTTCGTGATGATACGCTGGTAAATGCATTGAATGAATGTGAACGGGTATTAAATTCGAGACCATTAACTTATGTTGAAGTTGAGACTTCTTCAGATGAAGCTCTGACACCGAATCACTTTCTGCTTGGCTCATCTAATGGACATAAACCTCTTGGCGATATCACAGAAGCAGATTGCAATCTACGCAAAAATTGGAGAAAATCACAATATTTTGCAGACTTATTTTGGAAACGTTGGGTACAAGAATACCTTCCAACGCTAACTAAAAGAACAAAGTGGTTTAAAAAACAAACAAATATATCTATTGATGATGTGGTAATTGTAATCGATCCAAGTCTCTCTCGAAATAATTGGCCACTTGGGAAAATAGTAGCAGCACATGATGGCAAAGATGGAAATGTGCGAAGTGCAGCAGTCAAAACCAAAGATGGAGTTTTCACCCGACCTGTAACAAAACTAGCAAGATTAGATGTAAGACCCCCAGAAAAATAGCTTGTTAAAAAAATATGTATATATATTTATTTAACGAGGGGAAGAAATGTTAAAAATATTTGTACTTTGTACAATTTTACTTTACATTTAAAATTTATGTAAACTATATTTCATTGATTTATAAAACATATCAATTTCATTTTAAAAATAATTAATTGCGAAGAAAAGCTAAACTTAAAAACAACTAAAATTTTTAAGTTAAATTCTTAATAAATTTTTCTCTCATTATTAAATCGTATTTTCTTCAACACCAGGTATTAACAATCATAATAGATTTTCAATTTTTGGAGAACTGAATATAGAGGAAGAACCTAACACTTCTAAAAAGAAAATGCTTGAAAAGAAAACTCGTAATATATGTAAGCTCAGTTAATAATAAGTTATTCTGTCCACCAATATTTTTATTTAATGTAAACATTAGAAGCTTAGTTGAACAATTGAATTCTAAAAAATTTGTCTATAAAATTGTTAACAAAAACAAACAAAAAATTATGCAACTACTAAAAGAAAAGAAATTTCAATCGTACTCATATACACCTAGAGAACTAAAACGTTGTAGCGTTGTTTTACGCGGTTTATATTACAAGACAGATTTAAATGTTATAAAAAAAGAGTTAGTTCCTAATACCGTTGAGTCAGTTTCCAAATTTTCAGTCAATGAGATCACAAATTTGCGTTTTATATTGAATCAGAAAGTTTCTTGGGAACCACCAAAAATTTATTTCAAAGAGATTCAGTGTTGGAATTGTCAATAGTGGGGACATATTTCGCGAAATAGCAATAGAACCTTCGCTTGTATTAAATGTGACCAAAGTCATGCCCCGGGAGAATGCCAGTTTACCCTGCGTTTAGACATGTAAGTACTTGCATGCAAGTTCTGTGTACGTATTATCAACGAAAGATCAATTTGTATTCGTTTCTCTGTCTTTCTCATAGCTGAACCAAAAGTGTGTTTGTTGAAAAGTTTGAGTGTATTGAGTTTTTCGAACTTGCACTTGCATGTGTAAAGGCCAGGTTAAACAAAATAGTGAAAGCTTGCCATATTGTATTAATTGCGGTACAAGGGGTCACCCTTCAGCTGAAAGTCCATAACACGCGTTACACACGGTAACGCGTTATAAGCGGCTGTCAAAAAAGTAGAATCAGTGTAAATGTATGTGACGAGTTACATAGCACAAAGCGTAAAACGCTTGACGCGAAAAGTAGGTTTACTTTCTACTTTTGTATGCGTCGCATGCGCCATGAAAAATGACAGCTGTTTTTGATAGCCAGAGATGACAAATTATATTATATTTTCAATGTTATCGATAAATATGTTTGTATGGTGGATTATTTTTTTTTAATTTTTGTAGTCTTTAATAAAAAAACCCTATCGCAATAGAGTTTACAAATGTTTTCAAGAATAAAATACATTCAAATTAATTTTTTAACACAATTCTTTAATCAACAAAATTTTCATTTTATTTATCGATTAATTTTATGTAATAAGTTTCATCTCTGTTATGTTTATTAATTTTATCAATTTATTTTTATACTTTATTCTATATTGTAGCGACACAATTAAATTTACATTAAAGTCAAGAAGAGCCGACAATCTGTTGGAATAGCTCTCGCTAAGTTAAAAAAAAACCACTCACTTCCCGTTCCAAATACAAGGGACGCACTCAAAACCGTCTCGTTTTATTTTGGAGCTTTGAGTATGCTCTTGTTGCACAAAATATTATATTTATAAACGCAATAAATTCCACAAATTCTTTTAACATTTTTGCTAAAATTATTTTTATTTGATAAACATATTTACATTACAGCTGCGTTGCATGTAACTTGAATTTAGAAAGGCGTCTACAGTATGAAACACACAAAACGCGCAACGCACGAAACGCGTGTTATGGACTTTCAGCTTTCGAATTATAAAGGTTTCCCGGCATTTAAAAAATATCTAGATTTGAAAGAGAAGATAAAGAATGTAGCTAAAGAAAGAAGAACAATAGCAACAAACAATGTTTTAAATGCTGTTAATCAATCCAATTTCATTTCATCAAATACTTCGTTTGCAAGTCACTTTAAGAAGTCCTTTTCAAATAGTGCTCAATTTTCTGGAAATAAACCAGTTTTTGTGCAAATTAGCAATTTCTTTATTTGAGCCTGAGCCTATTTCCTTAGAACAAAATATATCACAATTTATGAGAGATTTTCAATCATTATCTAGAGAAGAAGCTAAAAAACAATGTGTTTGTATAATGGATGAAATACAAAAAGTTTATGGTCCGTAATGGCTTTAGTTGATTAACTTTTCATGAAAGATCACTTATTGATTTGAGTCGTAGAATTGATTGTCTAACTTATTGAATTTTAATTGTATTGACATTGCATTTTTACAGAAAACTAGAGTATTCATGTTGTTTTTGATATTTGGCCAATTTTTATGTTTTGTGTCCTTGATTTTGAAATCTTCAGCTAATAAGGCCTAACGCATTTTATGTCAATAAAAAACTTTTTATTACATATTTACCCAACGTTTCGTCAATTTCTTGTTGACTTTTTCAAGGGTTTCGTCTATTTTAAATTAAAAATTTTTTAATAAATATTACAAATAATCACACCAAAAAACATGATTAACTTACGGAATGATATTAAATCACATTACAAATATATTATGGCTTTGATAAAAAGCAAAAAATAATGGTAAAAAGTTTTTAAATTATAATATCATTTGATGTGGTTTCACTGTTCACAAATATACCAGTTCACATCGCTATTAGAAATATAATGAAAAAATGGAACATTCTTGAAGCCTTCACAAAAATCCCCAAATCTCAATTTCTCAAAATACTAAATTTTTGTCTTACTGACAACAACTATTTTGTATATGACGGCAAAATATATAATCAAATATTTTGAATGCCAATGGGCAATCCGTTGTCACCGACAATAGCAGACGTAATCCTTGACATCACTAGCTGAATTGAAAAAGAAAAACATAAATTTGAAATACATAGTTAAGTATGTAGACGACGTATTGGCCATAGTTAAAATTGAAGATAAAAACGAAATTCTCAAAGCACTCAACAGTTTCCACCCAAAAATACAATTCACTGTTGAGATGGAGCAAAACTACAAACTAACATATTTGGACATACTGCTACAGCGACAAAACAACAACATTTTATTTGATTGGTATGCAAAAGATACAGCTTCAGGAAGATTAATGAATTTTTATGCAACGCAACCAAGAACACAAATAATTAATACGGCCAAAAGCTTTATTTTTAGAGTACTGAACATAAGTGATGAGCAATTTCACACGAAAAATATAAATAAAATTAATAAGTTACTTAAGGACAATAGTTTCCCAATAAACCTTATTAATAATTTAATATACGAAGCAAAAATAAAACTCCAAAATATACTTATATTCCCAAAATCATAACAATAGTAACAGCAATGATCAACCAAATAATTTTTACAGTGTAACCTATATACCAGGCTTAACAGACAACAAAAAGTTAAAAACAATAATGCAAGCAGAAAATATGAAAATGGCTTTTAAACCTAATTCTACACTTAGTACAATTTTCACTAACATGAAACACAAAGTAGAAAAGCAACAACAATGCAATGTTGTTTATGAAGTAAAATGTAAAGGCGATGATAAACAAAACTGTGATTTAATATACATTGGAACAACAAAACGAACTTTGGAGACAAGAATGAGTGAACATAAAAATGACATCACAAAACAGAGAGAAACAACAGCATTAGCACAGCACATACTAAATACTGGACATGTAGCTGATTTTGACAATGTTAAAATATTAGATAAGGAAAATAAAGGAAGAAAAAGGTACACTATAGAAAGTCTACGCATTCAACAAAATATAAACAGAACCATCAACTTAAAAGAAGATACGAATAACATAAATACAAGCTATAGTGTTGCAATAAGTAAAGTGTAACTGTGACATCAATTAATCTTTATGTTCTATTTAAATTTAAAAAATTTTTACCATTATTTTTTGGTTTTTATCAAAGCCATAATATATTTGTAATGTGTTTTAATATCATTCCGTAAGTTAATCATGTTTTTTGGTGTGATTATTTGTAATATTTATTAAAAAAATTTTTAATTTAAAATAGACGAAACCCTTGAAAAAGTCAACAAGAAATTTACGAAACGTTGGGTAAATATATAATAAAAAGTTTTTTATTGACATAAAATGCGTTAGGCCTTATTAGCTGAAGATTTCAAAATCAAGGACACAAAAGAGTATTCATTTAATCGGGTTTGTGCTTTAATCGGTTAATCGCTCGATTAATTAATCGAGGTTTTGGCTTAATCGGTTAGTTGCAGTATTAACCGGTTAACCGATTAATGAAGTTTTGTCATAAATTAAGTAATTTTAGCAAATAAAATTCCATAAATTATCTTTTATTTTGAATTTATTAGTAAAAAAAAAACAATAACATAACAAACATAACAATTCTTGAACTTAATCAAGCAAAAAAAAATCATAAATATGTATTCATTAAAAAATTAACAAGTTTGTGAGACCATTATATCAGTTATATCAATAGTTTAAGGAGATCTTCTAAAACAATATTTTAGAAAAATAATTTCTTTAGTTTTGATAAATCCGTTCATTTATCGTAGATGTTGAAAAAATCGGAAGCAATCTATAATACAAAACATCTAGTTTCTCAGTCCTTTTCCTAGATTTCTCCAAACTTATAAAATTTTCCATTATGCCATTAGAGTCCTGTTTTAATTTTTTTTTTTAATTTTCAACACTTCTAATTGTTTCGGTTAATTCTGTTAAAACATTTATTGTATTACTATCGATAGTTTCATGCTAGCAGAGCTCAGCGAAAAAAGTTTATTTCCGAATTCCTTAGTTTCCGTTTTTGTACTGTATTTTAAAACACTGTTGATAGAAGAAAATATTCCTGAGTGGAGGTATAAAATAATGGAATTCGTCTCTCATTAAATCTAATCCTTAGATTTTTAATTAAATCGTTGACAACAGTATTATTAGATTTTATAAAACTATTAAACAAAAACTTAATACAAGTTCAATTAGAGTACTTGAGTCTTTACTAATTTCTTTTATAGGCACGTCCAAAGATTTTAATGTTGTACTTAAGTTAAAATCACTGAACACATTTATTTGTTTGTATGAAAAGTAATTTCTAAACACATACATTTGGTATATGAGACGAAACAAATAATTAAACACACAAAAATACGTTATAATACTACAAAATACGAAAAAATTTGTTACGTCGGTTAATCGACTGAAATTAACCGGCTTAACCGTTAATCGAAAAAAGCCAATTTTAAATTAACCGGTCAGTTAATCGGGTAGTAACCGATTAACGGTTAACCGAATGAATACCCTACAGGAAACCCATTTCAGAAGCGAGCACAGACTTGATTTAGATGGTTACATAGTTTTTAAGGACTGTAGTGCTCAAGGTACTGGTATAGTTGTTAGAAATAATTATAAATGTGCACAAATTAATGTCCTAGGTGTTGAGTTTCCTAATATTTTCTTAGATACGAAAAGCACGAAGAGGAATATAAAAATTATTTCGCAATCATAAAGAAATTAATGAAAAAGTTTTCTGTACACTGTTTGGCAATCACAAATAAATTTGTTTTTGTTATATTCCTCTTTGTGCTTTTCCGACTTTTTCTGAAGTCAGACTTGTCGTAACGAATTCGTTAAGATATTTCGGTAGTTTGTTTAAAATCAGACAAACTACCGAAATATCTTAACGAATTCGTTACGACATTTCGGTAGTTTGTCTGAACAAACTTCTTTCGTATACATTTATGTCATGTGAGTATGTGCAAATAAAACTTTTTAAAAAACAATAAAAATTTGATTTATAAGTAAGTAAAACCGGTAAAAAGCTTCAGATTGTTTTAAAGAAATGTAATAAATAAAGAAGAAAATTTAAAAGCAATATTCATTCGCCAATTACAGTTTTGAGTCTACATTTTCATCGACAAGAGTCTATGCAGGAAATCTTTACTCGGCGAAGCCACTATTCGACACACATAGAGAAGAGAACCTTTAAGCCCGGCCGAAGACCGTATAAGTAGGAAATCTTTACTCAGCGAAGCCACTATTCGTCATACATAGAGGAAAAAACCCTTAAGCCCGGCCAAAGGCCGGCTAGGAAGACAGATTCTACACACTGTCACAAAGTAGGACAGAGCGGTCAATTGTGACGTTTCCAAAATGAAAAAATCAGCTTTTTTGCCTAGCGTAAATAATTGAAAAGGAACAGCTATATCATGTACGAACAAGGGAAACAAGCAACAAGAAAAAACAAAAACTATAAAAATGTAATTCAATGTGAAAAAGTGTTTAATTATTAAAAAAACAGCGCAAATATAATTGTTTTATGAAGTAAAAAATTAATAAAACATTTAAAGTGTGTTTATGTGATATTTTAAACTTTAATTGCTAATAAAAGCGTAAATGAAGCGTGCGTGGGTTTGTGCATGGATATGCATATGTATGTGTGTTTTGCTTGGTTGCAAAAGTGGTTGACAGTTGCAGAAAAAGCTAGAAAATACATAAAAACCTAATAAAATATTTATAAAATGCGAAATTTTAATTTTCTTGCACATAAAATAATAAATGTATCTCTTATTATTTAAAAAATCTAAATTTTACTTTTATTTCGGCAGAAAATTAGTATGAAAGCTAATATACAAAAATTGTTGTTCCCTTTTGTTAACGTACATCGTTAGAACTACATACAATATCTTCTCTCTCATGTCTCGTCTGGTTAGACTGTTTCATGGTAGAATAATACAGGTAGTGGTGAAGCGTTAACGAACTTTTTTTTTTTTGGTTCGACTCTGTCAAAAGTTGTTTATGTTATACCAACACACACCCACACCAGAGACTTGCGCCGAGGGGTTTTGATCGGCGGCGACTGGCTGGGAAAAAATAGTCGGCGGTGGCTCAAATTCGGCTGAAAATCGGCTGGGAATGCACATGGACATGTAATAAAAGTGAAAATTTTCATTTTGTTGTTAAATTAGTTTTTCTTTTTCATACCAATTCTTCACCAAACAAAATGCATAGAAATTAAGCATTGCTTTGCCTCTCAAAAATTTTTAAAATGTTATGAAAAATAAAACAAAGGCTTGATTGTCAAACTTTGTTAAGGCTTGTCCAGATTCAACCTAAAAAGCTATTTGTCAAGCTAAAAATTAATTTCTCTGTTCGCAATTTTATGCATGAACATCAATTATATATTTTACCGTTGGAATCTAATTCATGAATCATGCTAGAATTATTCGGATATATAATACATTATAATTTATGTATATTGAAACAAACGTCTATACCTGATTTATTTGTATCATGATAAATGGCAAATTCTATATAGGAAAAACAGATAAGATAAAGCAGGTTATTTTTCAATATAAAGTTTGACATTTGTCATGATAAAAATTTATCACGTATAGACATAGGCTAAAGCAAGGCGAATTGATACCAGGTGGCCTTATTATTGTAAATGAACTTTACCAAAATGTCAAACTCTATGTAAAAAAAAACTAAATAAAAACTTTTTATGTATGCATTTCACATGACAGATAGGTGAAGTCCAGTTGTTGTCGTACTAACAAGGCCACTTGCTATTAATACGCTTTGGGTTACAATGAAAGTCTTTCTCTAATAAATTTTTAAATGTAATTTTCACTTTTGCAAAAAGCTGTTTGCTGGGAACTATCAATGGAAATTCGTCGAGTCTATAGAAAATAATAAATTATATGCAGATTAAGAGCTTCTTCTCAAATATATTTCTAATTACTAAATATGGTCTAATTTAAAAACTGGACGAAGAGGAAATCTTCATAAATTAACTTCGTTTGTATTTTCGATTCCTATTAATAATGCGTTTGTAAAGAAAGAAAAATAATGTAATTTCCCGAATTAATGATAAGAATTAATTTTAATGGAAATTTAATGTTTTCAATATTTTTTTGCAAACAAATTAAAGTAAAGAAATACCAAATATATGTGGGAAAAAATAAAAATTCTTATGAAATAAAAAACAGGACCCATTAGGAAGTAAGTAATATAATCCAAATAAAGAAAAAAATTTTTTCAACTCGAATCGTATATGGCAGAGCCCTGAAGGAACACATAAGAAATACAAACGAATTGATAATTTTCTCCTTTTTTAAGTCGGATAATGAATATTTATTCTTTTGAATAGTTTTTGACAGTTTTTGGCAGTTCGTCTTAGTAAATCAAGCTTTTTTTCTCTAATTGTCAAGCTTTTTCACAATTTTGATCTGGCAAGCCTAGGTCGCAGAGTAATGCATACAAATATATTTTTCGTTATCTTACTCTACGTCTCCACCTAACCGTAGACTACTAACTAGACCCGTCACTATACAACAACATTACGAAGATTGTATGAGAGGGAACGCAATTCTTATTTTATAATGTGGTTTCTAATTTGACTATGTCCTTCATATTATCTTAGTAAGAGCACTTTGTATGTAAAAATGCACAACACATGACAACAGCCTCTTTTAGCTGTCAAAAGTGAGCATGCTGTTCCTAACTTGATATGCTGTTGTAACTTGGAGTTATTACTGCGCTGTTAAAACAATTGCACTAACAACTATGTTATACCCTGAAAAAAGCATTAACTTGAGCGGTCTACACTTAACATTAACTTGAAGTTAATGTTAAGTTGGGTGTAGACTGCAAATTACTAAAATAATGCTTGAACAAAAATTATGAAAAAAAAACATAAAAAAGTAGAAGTGGAAATTAAAAAAAGCAATCGGCGGATTATTTTAAGCCGTTTTTGAGCCGAAAAATGATCGTCGCTGGCGGCTTCCATTAAGCCGATTTTAGCCGCAAGATAAATCGGCGGCGGCTGTGGAAATTAGTCGGCGGCTCGGCTTAGCCGTCTCGGCGCAAGTCTCTGGTAAACACACACATGTGAACATATACATTTTTTTTAAAATTTTCTTTTGTGCTTTTTGACAACCTCGAACCTAAACAACAATAAAAAGCCGTGTTGTTTTTGCTGTTGTTGGGTTGTTGTAGCTTCGCTACTACCTAGTATAATTCTACCATGGACTGTTTGTTAGACTGTGACATTGCTGAGATGAGTTTTAAATATACTTATTATGATTTTTAAAGGTACGTTGTAACCTGAAATAAAAGTAAATAACATATATGTATATACTAAATTTTTTTGCAGATTCATGCATTTTGCAGATTTAAGCGTAGTATGCAGCTCTGCCTGAAATTCAGGCTGCCATAAGAAGTATGTGTAAAAAAACTAACTGAAATTCAGGTTGGTAAATTTCTTAAAGAAATTTCCGTTTACTAGTACGCAGTTCCAAAAGAAATGTACACGGAATTTTGGCATTTATTGTCTATTACAGGCATGTTATAACAATAAGTGGAGAATTTTTTCCGTCAACTAAAACAAAAATTAATGTTGAGACAATTGCTTAGTCGCGGAATTTTTGACATTGCAAAGTTTTCGTTCATTGTCATTAATTTTTAGTGTTTTTGTGTGTTGTAAATTAAAAAATATATAAATTTGTGTGTATGCAAACAAAATTCTGTATAGAATTCTACACGATTATTTTTCCGTGTAGAAATAAATGCAAAACTCCAAACCTGAATTTCAGTGAGAACTGCATACTACGCTTTATGCATTAACAATTAATTATAGCCGGACCAAAGCGAATTAATATCAAGTGGCCTTATCATCAAAACAACACACATACAAAGTAGGTGTAGGACTATTTTTATTTGTGCTTTGACAGTTCGGGTTAAAGTTTTTCTCTTTTCTTATATAGAGTTTGACTGATGGGGTGTAATCAGCTGATGATCATCTGTGATGATAAGGCTACCTGGTACTGAATTCGCCTTGAGCCGGACAAGCTACGTAGATGAAAACAAAGAAATACTGTAACAAGCAAAGAACCGACAGCAAATTTCATTAAGAACACTTACGACTCTAATCTTTCAATTATAGTTTTTATGTTATATTACATTAAATGATATAAGATTGAAGTGAATAAATAAAATGGTGCAAAATAATTTTTAAATAAACAATAATTAAGAGTTCAAGAAAACTCTAAACGAATTCGTTAAGAAATCGTACCTACACATAGTTACGATTTCGTAACGACATATCGCTACGATTTCGTACCGACATATCGTATCGATTTCGTACCTCCACGTCGTTGCGAATTCGTACCGACAAATCGTTACGATTTCGTAACTACATATCGTTACGAAGTCGTGTCAAACCTTTCATACAAAAATCGTTTCGATTTCGGCACTATTTCGGTTCCGAAATATGAAGATTTTACGGAACTGCGAATTCTTTACGAAATCGGAACATTTGGTTGGTGGGTAGACGCATAAGATTTTTCTTTTGCTTGTTTATCTTTGCACACACACATACACTAATGTTTTCAAGATTATTTTGCAACTTAAACAAATTATTTGCTTCTTAAGTTTTAGAAGAATTTTAACAATTAGGCCATTAAGTTATTTAGAAGAATATTAGTTGATAAATCTGTGGGTTTCTTGAATAAGCGCGTATGTCCATTTTTGTCAATATTGCTGGTGTAGCATAATTATAATATTAGCAATATTATTGATTAATTATTATGCTGCTTTTTAGTGATGACACTAAATTTATCGAATGATGGTGGGTGGAACAAATTGAGATATTATAATGATGTTGAAATATGTTGGCCGTTCAGTCCTGTATAATTCTTATGGGAAAATTCGCAAATTCATGGAAGATTTTAGATTTGTTGAGTATGAAAAGCCTATTACACACAAAAAAATCTAAGAGGTACTATTAACTAAGCTTGCATAGGTAACTTTTTTATATGAAAGTAAAAAACTTGGGTCTTATTAACTATGCAGGTAGGTAATTTGTACAATACACTTTACCTAAAATCCATGTTAATATAACTATTACAATAAGGTATCTTCTTCGAAATTATTTACATTGAATTGTGTTTTATTTTATTGTCAAAAGAAAATATTTTTTGAAGAAGAACACATACTGCTTAAGCCTTTTGCGGCTTTTCTGCAGAAACACCCATGGTATTGGCAGGAATCGAACCTGCGACCCCCGGCTAATAGTCTACCACACTATCCACTATACTATGGGGGTACCCAAGAAGGTATGTATATATGGATTTTTAAAATATTTTTTAATTATTATAGATAAATAAATCTGTTCTAAACAATCGGCAAACACAGTCGATACCAAAATATAAAGGTAAGGAATTGAAGAATTTTAGGGCAATATACATGGATTTTTCGAAATTTGAAAAAGTGCAAGTTATACCCATACTCATTCGATGAAATGAGGGATCCTAACAAATGCAAACGATAGTTTATGGAATGGCATTATCATCATTCAATGGCATCGTAATAAGGCTAAACATGCATACATGTATCATTATACTACCATCGCAACTACATAAACTTTTAAGGTGTGTATCAACGCCTTAAACAAATAATAAAACCAGCAAGTTGGGATTACATTTTAACCCATTCAAGAAAAAGTTCAAGTTATACCCATACTCCTTCTATGAAATGAGTGATCCTCAAGTTATGTACAGACGATTATCAGATCTTACACTATTGTAAGTAAAATCTGCTAAAAATTTCTTACAATAGTGTGAATTGAAATGTTTTGTCTGACAACGTTGGCAGAAAAAGCATTGTCAGTCGAGTTTAATACTACCTGCTGATACAGTTGCTGTCTTAAGCACAAAGTAGGACAGAGACGAAGAAAATGAGTGATCAAAAATGAAAAACTCAGCTTTTTTCCCACTCGGCTATTGTAGAAAAGAGAGACATATAGTGATGTGAAGATGTAGAAGTAAACAAAATAAAAGTTTTAGCTTACAGTGAAAAAGTGTTTAATTAGCATAAAACTGGAAAAAATTATTGCTTTATAATGTAAAAAAATAAATAAAGCATTTAAAGTGTGTTTAAGTGATATTTGAAAGTTTAATTATTAATTAAAGTGTAAATGAGGTGTTCTGTTTGCCTGTGCGTGTGTTTGTGCATCTGTTGTTGGTTAGGTAGCAAAAGTGGCTGAAAATTGTAGAAACAAGCTGCAAAATGTATAAAAACTTTAAATAATGTGTATGAAATGTGGAATTGTAATTTTTTCGTGTATAAAATAATAAATTTCTCCATTTATTTATGAAATAAACAATTTGTTTTAATTCCAAACAATGAAAATTTTTATTCCGTTTTGCACTCGGCTTTCGTTTAAGTGAATATGCAATATCTTCCCTATCTTTTGTCGCGTCTGTTTAGCCTGTGGTTTTAAGTTGGATGTATAAATACATACTTATGTTGCTATATGTTTCTTTTTTTTAGTATTCAATGCTTTTAACGCTAAATTATTTTGTTAAATTTCGAGTCATGTAAAAAATAGTACCAATAATAATAATTTTATAAAAATAATTAAATTATTCTATGATCAATTATAACAAAATTCATGTAATACAAATTTACAAAATTTATTTTATGTAATAATTAGTAATTGTGATTCTTTAATGAAAATAATAAATAAAATAAATAATAATATATAATAAATGAAATATTATTAACAAATGCAAAAAGTCTTTAATTATTATTAAATAACGCAAAGATAGTCAAATCTACTAAAATCCATGATAATTTACAAAATTATAAGTAGTTAATTTAACTAAAATTCATGATGATTTGCCGTGTTATATATGTATAAATTTACTTTGCTATTTATATAGTTCACAGAAAATACAAATATGAGTGTACCTAGTCGTTAACGGTAATACTATATTCACATTGCTATAGTTTAACGTGTTTCGGCAAATATTTTACGAAACTAAACAAAGTTGTTCAGACTACAATTTTATACACTTTCAGTTTACAGAATGACGAATTCATACAAGGTGGTAGCAAACCGGTAGCTAAAAAATGATTTTTGTGTCCCAAATATTAATATTTTTGCAAAGTTACTAATTAGCATTTTACATGTGTATGTACATTTTTTCATTTGAATTGAAAACTTGAACCAAAAACGAGGTTTTTAATACTTTTCAGCCAACACAAACCATAATATTCAGAATACACTGTATGTTGCTATAGAAATTCTACAACCTTTTCTAATGCCGTCTTTGGTTACATATTTTGCCGCCATTACAAACCGTGTTCAATAAGCACTAAAATAAAAACTCAACTGAACATACATCAACAACTATTGGAACCATGACTTTTACTGGTTATACTAAAATCACACTGCTATAGTTTAACGTGTTCAGACTACAAGTTTATAAACTTTCTGTTTACAGCAATGACGAATTCATAAAAGGTGGTAGCAAACCGCCAGATAAAAATTTTTTTCGTGTCCTAAATATTAATAATTTTGCAAATTTATTAACTAGCGTTTTACTTGTGTATGTATATTATTCCATTTGAATTGAAAGCTTAAGCCAAAAACTAGGTTTTTAATACTTTTCAGCCAACACATATCATAATTTTCAGAATACGCTGTTTGTTGCTATAGAAATGCTACAACCTTTTTAATTTCGACTTTGTTTACATATTTTGTTGCATTTACAAACCGTGTTACATAAGCACTAATATCAAATAATCAATGAGTTTAATTTTGAAACACGTATATTTGTTGACAATTGATTATATAGGAAAACCTATAAAAATTAACTTGTTTAGCTCGTAAACACTTAAAATTGACAAAAACACGGTAGTGTGAATTGCCTATTATGAATGAGTTTAATACTATATTCACACTGCTATAGTTTAACGTGTTTCGGCAAATATTTTAAGAAATTAAACAAAGTTGATCAGACTACAATTTTATAAACTTTCTTTTTACATCATGACGAATTCATAAAAGGTAGTAGCAAACCGGCAGCAAAAAATTTTTTTCGTGTCCTATATATTAATAATTTTGCAAAGTTATTAATTAGAATTTTACATTTGTATGTACATTTTTCCATTTGAATTGAAAACTTGAACCAAAAACGAGATTTTTAATACTTTTAAGCCAACACAAATCAGAATTTTCGGAATACGCTGTTTGTTGTTATAGAAATGCTACAACCTTGTTTAATTTCGACTTTGTTACATATTTTGCCGCCATTACAAACCGTGTTCATTAAGCACTAAAATCAAAAAATCGATTGAACATACATCAAGAAGTACTTGGAACCCTCCTTTTACTGGCGTGTCAGCAGTGTTAATAGCTGTGTTCATTTACTGAAAATTGTTAACAATTGTTAACAATTTTTGATAGAAAGTGTTCATTAACTCCAAAAATTTTCAACGAGAGAGCGTCAAAAGAGAGCAACAAATTGAGACACAAAAAAATTGTTGAAAATTCTTGATAGTAAAATTTTTACTTTCAATAATTGTTCAAACAGCTGTTTTGTGTTTGTATTTACAAATCAAGTTTGCTAAAAGAAGTTGGGAAATAAAAATATTTTTGCAAAATTTAAGAAATTCTAAGTGAATGTTAATTTTTAAAGCGATGAAATATATTAATACGATAGAAAACCAATTTTTGTTTAATTTAGGACCAACCGCACAAAAATAAGATGTCTAAAGCAATGGAATTTAGCAACACAGGATCTAGTACATCAGGGCCAGAGGATGTTGCAGCAAATTTTAGTATTGCAAATATTATGAGTATCTAGATACTCGGTACCTTACACTATGGCGGTAGATAATCCAATTAGTTCATACATAAATATATTTAATGTTAATGTAAATTTGACTATGTAATTTAGACAATTAGCAGTATCTTGGAAACCATAAGAGGGAATTTCTTGAAATTAAAAAAAAGCTAATATGTACTAAATATTTCAAAATTAAAAAAATGTCAAAACGAAAAATCGCCAAAATGAAAAAGCGTTTAACGGAAAAAACACCAAAATTGCAAAAAAATTACTAAAACGCAAAAAATCACCAAAACTAAAAAGATCGCCAAAAAAACTTAAAAAAAAACCCAAAAACCGAAAAAAGTCGCCAAAACGAAAAAAACACTAAAACTAAAAATATCGTCAAAAACGAAAATTCGCCAAAAATGGAAAAAATCACCAAAGCGAAAAAAGCGTCAAAGCTAAAAAATCGCCAAACACCGAAAATTTGCTAAAACGAAAGTGTCAAACCCAAAAAATCGCTAAAACTAAAAAAATCAGCAAACACCGAAAAAATTCCCAAAACCCAAAAAAGCGCCAAAACTAAAATAAATCTCTAAAAAATCGTCAAAAAGTAAAAAAAACGTTAAAACAAAAAAAAACGCTAAAACAAAAATATTGCCAAAACTAACGAAAATACACAAATAAACATACGTTATTCTGGCATATTCTGTGTTTCACAAAAAATAAAATAATGTGAATTTTCTTGGCATTGTTGTTATAAAAAATTATTTATAACAACAATGCTATGAGAAATACACATAATTTTATTTTTTTGTGAAACACAGAACATGCCAAAATGACGTTAACATAAAAATATTTCTGCAACTTTCGATTGATAATTGGTCCCAAAATGTAATCCATATATAAATTTTTTAAATATTGTACTTCATTACAAAATAATTTGTTTTTGTTTTCATTACCTCAAAAGTTTAAAATTTCAGATATGTACCCTTTTTTCAATTTCTTATTCAATTTTGTTGAAAAGAAATAATAATAAATGCCGAAATCACATTATTTTTATAGTAATAGGTACATATATTACATTTTTCCACATATAGGAGTAGTTATTAAGTACTCATATATACCTATATATTATAACACTATTTTAGCTTGAAAATTTTGGATGGTAAAGTGTTCATTTACTTTTTATTATTTTTGAGAGTAATTTTACAAAATTCCTTTTTACTCTCTCGTTGATGGAAAGTGATAGGAAAGTAAATGAACAAAGCTAATGTATCAACTTTTTTGACAAATGTGAATTCTCCCGACGAATTCTCTTGCGAATACCTGGTGTTGATCTACCGTGCCACTACCTGTATAAATGTAGCTTGGATTTAGTCATGGTAGAATAATATACTAATACAAATGTACATTTTGGGATAGAAAATGTCAATAATTAATAGAAGGTATGTGAGTGTTTGTATAACAGAAGTAGCATTTATACGTGTGGTATTGTATGTGTAACGTAGTTATTTCACATAACACAACATTTGAGAGTTCGTACCATGAAAAAAGCAAATAAAAATAATCCGCTGACGTTCCAGGGCTACCTTGTATATTATTCTACCATGGATTTACTCAAGCCGCATATGTACTAGGGATGGGCAACAATATCTATATATCGATATTTTCTTAAAAATATATCGATATATATAGTCGATATTTTTAATTTCGATATATCGATATTTTTTTCCAAATATATCGACAGTACCAAATTCGATATTTTTTTCAGCTTTGGTTTTGTTTTTCGTGCAATTTTTAAAACCCTTTCGGCAGTCTTCATCAAATAAAATATTACTAACAAAATCTTTTGTGTTATTTATAGCAAGTGTCTATTCGAAAAATTATCATTCTTTGAGTGTAATTTTGTTGATGTATGTTCTATAAAATATTGGTTGAACAGTAAAGATCTTGGAAATTAACTCTGCTTAAATTTACTTTAGCTACACTCCTCCAAATAAAATAAAAATTTGTTATCTGATAGAAAATTTAATTCTAAGAAAAAATGTTGAGTATTAAAATCCTCGGAAACGCATATTTTCGGAGTTACGGACCTACAAAGTTTTACAGACTTCAGGATTTACTTGCAAAGCTTTTAATCCAGTGTATCAATATGGTTACCATATGAAAGCTTTTCAAAATTATTCGATGAAAAACATATTTAAAAAAATTATCCCATTTAGGACCGGTATTTTTCCTTTTTCTTTCAAATTAAGTAGACCACTCATATGAAAGTTTACCAAACAAAAAATAAAGAACAGGGCAGAAAATCTTTACTCAGCGAAGCCACTATTCGACATACATAGAGGAAAAAACCTTGAAGGCCGGCCGAAGGCCAGCTACGCAATAGCTCTTTAGTAAGCGAAGCCACTATAAGACATACATAGAGGAGAAAGCCATTAAGTTCGGCCGAAGGCCGGCTATGCGAAAAATCTTTACTCAGCGAAGCCACTATTCGACAAAAAACCCTTAAGCCCGGCCAAAGCCCGGCTATGCATAAACTCTTTAGTAACAATAAAAACAAACTATTTAACTTTTTTCGATAAACAAATATCGTAACTATAAATAAAATTAAAAATAAACAAAGGAGACACTTAATTTGAAAAAATACAAAAAAGGAAATATATCGGTCCTGAATGGGCTGATATGGGGATTCTACGGTTTCTACGGCGCCGCGATTTGACGATATTCGACATACCTAGAGGAGAAAATCATTAAGCCCGGCCTAAGGCCGGCTATGCAGAAAATCATTCTTTAGCCAGTTTTCGACATACCTAGAGGAGAAAAAAGCTATTAAGATCGACCGAAGGCTGACTGGAAGAAAATCACTCCTCAGCGAAGCCACCATTTAACATACCTAGAGGAGAAAACCATTAAGTCCGGCCGAAGGCCGGCTGTGCAGAAAATCATTCTTTAGCGAAGCCGCTATTCAACATATCCGGTGGAGAAGATATTTAAGCTCGGCCGAAGGCCGAATAGGCAGAAAATCATTCTTCAGCGAAGTCGCTATTAGACATACCTAGAGGAGGAAATCATTAAGTCCGGTCGAAGGCCGCCTATGCAAAAAAAAAATGCTTTAGCGAAGCCGCTATTCAAAATAGTCAGAGGAGAAAACCATTAAGCTTGACCGAAGGCCAGTTAGGCAGAATATCGTTTTCAGTGAAGACGTGTCTGTTGATTATCTTTATTTGAATTTGCTTTGTTAGCAATTTTTTTGTATTATATTTGAGTACAATATTAACGGTAAAATCGTATGGCGATTTGAGCGCATTTTTTATATACACATACTTTTATATAAAAAAACATATCACTACTTTTGTCTTATTTCGTCGAATTATATAAGAAACCATTATAGTAATAAAAAAAATTAAACTTCAAATATCGATATCTCGAAAACGAAGCGAGATATAAAAAAAATTTACTAAGACTTTTCGTTTTATTTCATCAAATTCCATAAAAAACCATAACAAATAAAAATATTTTTAATTCAAACTTTAAACGTCGATATCTCGAAAACGAAGGAGATATCAAAAAATTTTACTTGGAGTTTTCGTCTTATTTCGTCGAGTTCTATCGTCAGATAGAGGCGCCGAAGAAACCGTAGTATTGGCGCTAATTTTATTAAATATGTATGTTTTTCATCGAATAATTCTAATAAGCTCTCATATGATACCCATATTGCTACACTGAACTAAACATTTTGCAAGTAAATTCTTAAGATATGTAAAATTTTAAGCAGGCACTGAAACCAAACCCGAACCTGAACCCAAACGCGTTCAGGTTCGCTATTTATAAAGACTTTGAACCCGAACCCGTTGAACCCAAAAATTCAGCAAGGTTCGGGATCTAAAATATAAAACTAATAGAAGAATAATAAATAAAAAACATTATATTTCTTGCATGCAAAACAATTAAAAACAAAATCCAAATAAAATAACGACCAAAGCAAATTCATACCAGGTGGCAGCACCCCGAAAGCTGACTATTTTTTCCAATTTTTAAAAGGTCAGAATGGTTGCCAAAATTTTTGATTTTTCTTGTTATGGGTATTTCCAATAATTTCTTATATCGTCCCCTTAATAAAACAATAGTGTATAATTTTTTTTTGCCATTTCGAGATAATGGAGTTTAAAGTGTTTGTGTTATTAGTCATATGGGCAAACATTAATATTTCAGAAAATAATCGATGTTTTTAAGTTGTGGTCATATAAATATGTGATGGAATAATCAGGCTACAGGTATATGATTTCATTAATTTACTTTAATTGCAAATAATTTGGATTCAAAGTACAATGATGTCACCTTAGGCTATTTTATTTGTTTTATAATATGTATGAAAATCATAAACTATTTTATTTTGTATGGTATACACTATTTTATTTGAATCTTTTACACCACTTATCAGCAAATACTTTTAATTTGTCGGACAAATGTTCATGCAGTAAAACAAAGTAATCGTGCTTAACAATCCATTTTATTCATAATTCACAGTCATTTTTTGGTATTTCAGTGACACGTTGTTAATTGTTTTGCAATACAATTTTTACAGTTTTAATTAATTAAAAAATAAATGAATAAAAGGCAATATTCATCTGCGGAAATATCCTCCTCCACGTCAGGTTCATCCAAGCAATTTGTATTTCCCCCGGGTTGAAGATTAATATAAAAATAATAAAATTGTTTGGGAATGACATTTTTGGTACACATTGTACTTTAAGGAAGATATGGTAAGCTGTTGCTTAAATTTAGGGTACAAATCACAGTTATAAGTGGTTGATTTCTTCCTCTTTCGCTCCATTATGTCAATTGCTTTCCACTCAGAGAAATTTTGTATGATATGTAAAACAGTGTATAAGTGTCATACGTATTGACTCCAAATAATATATTATTAAAAAAATAGTGTATATCAATATACGTCATTTTTCGATTTTATTTTGTTATGAAATCATAAAAATAATAAAAATAGTGTATGCTTTTTATACCCTATTTTTCTTTGAAATTATATTCAGAGTAACAACTAATTAAAACACCATACCTGCACTTACACAATTATAAATGAAAACGTTCAAACACGCAATTATACACTAATATTTCAATTGATCTTTTGACCCACTTTGTGGAAGTAGAATTTCACAAATTTTTGACCACATTTAGAATCAGTTATATAGATTCTTATTATGCAGTAAATGCAATAATGGTGTACATGCATATACACTATTGTTTTATTGAAGGGACGATGTATTCTTATGTCATTGCGGTACGTACGCTACAAAGTTGTAAAAAGTTGTTTTGAAAGCTAAATAAGATAAATTTATTTAAATTAAAAAAAAGCAAATACGGCCCTGTTTGGTAAACCGAATCCGAGTAAATTTCTCGGCTTCCAAAAATAAATAATGTATTTTAAATCATATATAGTAAATTAATATCAGATATGATATTTTAAGCTCTAAAATATATGAAATTGCAAATAAGTATGCAAAAAGTTTGCTATTAGTGGATTTAATTTTTCTAAATCGTGCGTTTTTGAACCGACTCGATTTACAGAACAGGCAGAATAGTGTTTAAACGTATAAACGTTAATGTAAAATTGATTTATATATTTTATTATTAAGCAAAATAATTGTGCGCGATTAAATATTGATTTTAAGCCCGAACCCGAACCCTGAACCGAACCTGAACTTTTTATTTTGAATAACCCGAACCCATTTTTTCATGGTTTCAGTCCCTGATTTAAGGCCCGTAACTCCGAAAATATGCGTTTCCGAGGATTTTTGTACTTGACTTTTTTTTCTTAGAATTAAATTTTCAGGGCCATTATTACAACTCAACAGTAAAGTGGAAGATAGTTACCGGCATGATAAGCAGAAGTGATCGGTAAACTGACCTGCAACAATTTTTCGTTATTACAACTTGCCTGTAAAATAAAAATTATCTTTTTCAAAGTATGGCTATACCAGAGCACAAGTGGCAACGTCATACATATGTATTTACAATGGCACAGATAACAGGTACACACAAGTCTACAACAAGTATAAATTTGTTGTAGAAACTATACTACAATTGTCAAAAAGTGTTGAAAGATGGATGGAATTATCAGCGCAGGTAGCTCTATAATGAAATGTCCAATACCTTAAAGAAGGGAAACTCCATATTGTGACGAAATTGTGATGATTTCATCATTCCACTAAGTTTGCCAGAGTAAGGTCATGTGTTCTAGTGAGTTCACCTGTTAGATACGTCTTGGTGTTTACTTGATAAAGAAGCAAGTATGGCAGCCTATGAAAATGTGTGCCGATAAAATTTAGCGGAAGAATGAACTTCCCAGTAAGTTATCCCACACTTTTAGGTTAAATTAAAGTTGTAATAATGAAAAACTGTTTATCCGTCCGATAAAATGCTAATTATAACTAAAGCCGAGTTGTAATAATGGCCCTCAATCAGATAGAAAATGAATTTTTTGGAGGAGTGTAGCTAAAGTAAATTTGTTTCATATATCGATATATAGCGATATATTTTTTCACTTGCCCATCCCTAATATATGCATATTTACCACCAAGGCAAATTCATACCATAATGAATTCGCCTTGTTTACCACATATTTACAGTTGAACTTTGTGTGGTTTCCTGACAAACAATTTTTGTGAAAAAATACTTATTTTTCTAAAATAAAATATGTCGTGGGGAGAAACTTTGACTTACATTGCAGTCGGGAATCCTATAAGTCAGGCTGTTCTTACATCAGCCTCGGCAGTCTTAAAAGGAACAGTAAGTTGAACCAACATACTATGTACATACATATACTTATGTACATTAAAGCGATTCGGGGAAAAAACAATGGAACAATTCAAGTTTGGCTACGTAGCTCAAAAAAAGAACAAAAAAATATCCTATCCCATAGAGAATCAAAATATAAGAAAAAAAAGTAAAAAAAAAAATTGTCGGCGAGGCTTGGTTTCTGAGTTATGCGCCTCAGAAGTTCCAGTAGAAAATTGTGATTTATATGTTGTATTTTTCATACAATGCGGTCAATATTGGTATCATTTAAAAGCTTTTGAGAAGATCTGTTAGTAAATAGATGCCAAAATTTTCACTGAATAAAGATCATCTACATAACCGGCCTTCGGCCGGACTTAAAGATTTTCTCCTCTATGTATGCCGAATAGTGGCTTCGCTGAATAAATATTTTCTGTATAACATATATTCCTAACATATCTTCTCAAAAGATTTTAAATGATACCAATATTGACCGCATTGTATGAAAAATACACCATATAATCACAATTTTCTACTGGAATTTCAGATGCCCATAACTCGGAAACCTAGCCTCGCCGACATTTTTTTTAATTTAACTTTTTTTCTTATTTTTTGATTCTCTACCGGATACTAACGGTACTTTTTTTATTTTTTTGAGCTACGTAGCTAAACTTGATTTAAGCCAAAACAATTTTGTAACCCCTCTCATATTAAAGATCCGTCTTTTTAATGAGGTTTCCCAAAACATTTGCAGGGTCTAGCGATGATGGCCCGTGAGCTGGACTGTGTCTAAAAGAGGTATATTTTTGTAGTTGCATATATTGATATTTCCTTCCAAGACAACATATAAAAAAATTAAATCGTTTGGAAGGTATTTTCAAGCTGCATCCAATGGTGCATTAAAGCTGAAAGTCCATAACATGCGTTTTCGCGTCCACGCTTTCACACATTTGATCAATGGGTATAAGAAACAACTAACCTGTTAGCACGCCGCTGATGACGCTTACAAAAGTAGAAAGTAGACCTACTTTTTGCGTTGGACGCGTCAAGGCAGCATGCTCTGTAACTTGATACGTACAACTACATGTACTGATTCAACTTTTTTGACAGCCGCGTTTGAAGCATTGTTTATTTATTTCTGTTTGTAGTTATTGCAAAAGTTCGCACGTTTCTAAGAACAGAATAATAATGGTTCAAATCAAATAAATTATGGTTCAAATCAAATAATTCCTAAAAAAATGAAAAGCTTATTTTAATATAAGTTGTACCTGCAATAAAAACTCTTAAAAATCGTGTTTTTATGGAGTACTACATTGCTGATAGATTAAATGGTAAAGTTTAATTCAGCATTGGATGCAGCTTAAAATGAACCTTTAAACGATGTAATTTGTTTATATGTTGTATTGGAGGAAATATGACAAAAACTACAAAAATATAACTTTTTTATACACGGTCCAGCTCACGGGCGGTCATCGCTACCCCGTCAAATGTTTTAGGAAACCTCATTAAAAAGACCGGTCTTTAATTTGAGAGGGTTAAAAAAACACGTTGTTCATCTTCATACAAGTCGAGTCGCTCTAATGTACATACATATCGTTCATTTTCTGCAACAATGTCATAACTCAAAACGGCTTTACTGAAAACGAGTTTTCAATTTACATAACGTCAGCTTAATGGTTTGGCCCTCCAAATATTTAAGAATGAGTTTTGAGTGGATTATGTATATATGTATATTTTGGATGTCCTCTCCAAATCCAAGCGTCGTTTTACGAAATATTTGCATATCAGTGTTGCCACGGGAAGAATAAAAAAAGTTACATCTTTCTCTCAAAAAAGTTTTTTTGTCAAAAGTTACATTTTTAAATTTACCATGAATAAATAGTAAATTTATGTGATTTATATAAAATAAATATTTTTATTCTATATTTAAGTGATAATCTAGCATGTGATGTATATCGACCGATTTCAAATCGCGCAATCTCACCAAACAGGTGTTCTGTAAATCGTACGATACAGTGAAATCGAATCTAAGTTCGAATAAAGTATTCTAAGCCTCGAAGACAATAAAAAATCATCAATAAATAAATTATCCTTCAGTAAATTTGTTTTTCAAACCACGCGAAATTAATTTTTTGAACAAAAACATAAAAATTTATAAACTTTTTAGTTTCTAAATAAAGCTTTATTTGTTGAGGGTTAACCAATGTCTATATGCATTTCGTTGGTACTTTAACAAATCATCAGTAGGCCTCAACCAAACTTTTGAAAAGCTTCAAACCTCTTATGTTATGCACAGACTTTCAAAAACCATTTACAAATGAGTGTTGTGTTTTTCTTGCGACGGGGTTTTTTTGAATTTGGAACGATTTTCCGTCATCCCACGTCAAATTTGGTTTGTAAACAGACCGGTTTCGGCTATGTGCCATCTTCAGTGTTCTATTCAATAGAACACTGAAGATGGCACATAGCCGAAACCGGTCTGTTTACAAACCAAATTTGACGTGGGATGACGGAAAATCGTTCCAAATCCATTTACAAATTTTGAAAATCACAAGAGAATAAAATAAGGGTAGTAGGCTTAGAGACTTATACAAAACCCAACAAACAATTTATGTTCGACATAAATCTATATAAACATTGCTTAACCCTCTACAAATAAATCATTATTTTAAATAAAATTGGGAGAGTATCTCAAAGAATAAATTTAATAAATGCGTTTTAGTTTTCTTTTTCTTCTTAGTCTACTATTAGTCTAGTCGTAGTCTACTATTTTTTCGTATAAAATGTGGCAACAAAGCTCATTTATATTATTCCATCCGAACGGGTAGTTCTTGTCTTAATTAATGTATCACGTATTTTTTCAAAAATATTAATTCATTCTTTGCCATATACCGAAAGTTACGAATATTTTGTTAAATATAACAAAATTATGCATGTTACGTTGGGCCTTCAAATTGCACAATTGTTTCCTACCAAATTTTTAATAAAAATCTACCAAAACCGTTTAACCAATTCGCTGCAAGTTTTCCAATTCAGGCTTTAAAAATCCAATTTTGTTACTATTCGACCTTAAATATTTTTTTAAGTTGGAACGATTTTTCGAGGGATTCAAAAAAACCCCGTCGAAAGAAAAACACAACACTTAAATGTATTTTTTTTAATTCTAAATTGGTTGGCGGAGAATTCTCTCACAAATTACCAGGTTATACTCCAGGAGAGCTTCCGTCATGCACTGCCGCCCGACTTATACCATCATATAGGAAGGAGGAATCCAAGCTTTCCGCTCCCAAGTTTAATAGTCTCCACCAGTTTATTTGAGTTTAGGTTGGCACTCGTAACCAAAAAATTCATAAATTGCATGGTACTAATGGCCACCGACGCGTAACTGTACACGATACCGTTAAAGGCCATGTCAGATAAAACTTTTGCTTCGCGTTGCGTTACAGATTCGCTTTGACATCTAAGATGAAATGTACATACTTATACGAAACATGCTACATAAAGCACTTTTAACGCAGCGTGAAGCGAAAAGTTCGGCAACTCTCATCTTTTTGCTTGCTTTGACAATCAGCTGGAATAATTTTCTTTTATTATATTGCCAAACGAAACATATTGCGCGTTTGAATCTGTTTTAATAAGAGGTAAATATGTATGTGGCATTTATTTATTTATAATAAATCGTAAAATAACATAATTGACTTTTATTTTTATAAAAAATATATATATAAATAGCAAAATTATCAGCTACTTTTTTGGTAAACGATCAATGCGCGAGTGTTGTCAAAGTTTTCATTGTGTCATACACCTTTTGCTTTACACTTTTCTATCAAAGTTAGAAACGTCACGCAAAGCGACAAAGTTGTATCTGACACGGCCTTAACCGACGCCAAACACTACACACATGCGATCGAATCGCAAAACTCTCGAAGACAAATAAACGATCAGTGGCCTGGTTGCATTTACGAAGTAATTGCCAACGACGCTTGATGTTGACTCGTCCAGAGCTGCTTTACGACTGACTTAAATATTTTTAATAAATTAAAATTTTTTTATTTTTTGCAAAAAGTTGACTTCAAAGTTTTTTTAGAATGATGCCATATGAATACATTGGTACTTAATTGTGTATAAAAACACATGGGCGGACGAAGTAAATGGGATTGGAGGACGAAGTGGTCCTATATTTGTATCTATGGTAAGCTTAAATAACAGTTTTCCAAATTGATCGAAAGCGGAATTCTCTGAGGGATGAGTCCATTATTTTATGGAACGACTCAAGAAGGGGACAAGAAGAGGAATTTAGTCTTTTAAATAAGGTAATTTCTTACTATTATCTACAGTTATATTTTATTTGGAAACAGTTACTCCAAAATTTTCAAAGTGACTCCATTTTTTAGAAAAGAGAAAACGAACTTAGAGTGAAAATTCTTTAGAACAAATTACTGATTATTGTTTCTAGGGCCAATTGACATTTGTATTTCCAAATATGAAGCGCTAAAGCGTCAAAATTAAAATTACAGCTGTATGGCTGTGAACGTTAGTCCCGGTTCACACGTGCAATTTGTGTTGCAGCAATTCTTCATTTGCAGTGAGAAAGAGCGAGACATTTGTATCTCAACACTCCCACGAATTCGGGAACTGCTGCAACAAATATTGCATATGTGGACCGGGACTTAAACGCTAGTTTTGTTAAACTTAAATGTAGTTTAAACTCACCAGCAGTAAGGGTGGGTTTTTAATGTGAACATTAAAAATTTAGTCATCTTTAATCTTTGTTTTCTGTTTTTAAAACGATAATTAACTGCTTATATTGCCCAGCGTAAGCGGCCAACGTGGGTGGTTTAAGCTGTAAAAAATAAGTACGTCAACACACACTTTTTTCAATATATAAATAATATCCCAGCAAAAAATAAATGAACGCGTTCGACGTGAAATACTGTTTCATGATTTCTTGATCACTTGTTTCTTCGAATGCATTCTGAATGACATCGCAAATCATAAATAAAGCTATAGTTTTTGAACTCATTAAAAACGCATGCAATTTCACTAGGTAATATATAGCATAAAATATCCACTGAAAAAGGCATGCAAAATCGGAATTAAATCATCAGATTGACACATTTTCATAAAACAAGTTTTAGCTCCAACAAAAAATAAGTAAGCAATAGCTCAGTGGTACAGAGCGTGTCTTAACAACCAGAAAAGCATGGTTCGTATCCCAGCTGCGGCAATATTTTTTTATTTCATTTGTTTTATATTCACATGAAAAAAACGTCATCGAATCAGGGAACTTGCATGGGTTCAATTCATTCATTTTAATGACGAGCAAGTTCTCTAAATTTTCATGTATCATCATGCATGTTCACCTAAATCGAACCAATGCGTCATCACTTGCACCCATGATTATACACATGATTTGTCATGTTATTTTTTGCTGGGATGATATGAATTCTGCTTTTATGTTGTAAACGCGTCTATACTTTTATTTCACAGTACATAATAATTACTTCTTAAGTTTTTCTATTGTATCTTTTTTATTTTATCTTCTTTTTCTTTTATTTTCTGCAATTTGCTAAGTCCATGTCCATACGAGTCAACTTTTGCTGCTGCAACTTTCTTAAATTTTCATTTAAAGTTGCATTCGTGTCCATACAATGAAATTCTTGCTGTGCAGCTTTTTTTTTACATAGAATTTGTTTTTGCATGTGCATGACAGTTGCATGTACATGAAGCAGTGTACCCTTTCCCAATCTTCTCATCTCTCTCTCCCATAAACTCAAAAGTTGCGCATCATAAGCATGGTAGAAAATAAGCAGCAAAAATAGGTGTGGTATTTGACAGTTCGTACCATGAGAAAAGCAAATAAAAAATAATCAGCTGGTGCTCCAGGGCTACCTTGTATATTATTCTACCATGAGCAAAAGTTGACTCGTATGGACATAGATAAAGCCAGCTGATCAGAGATGCCATATTTTATTATTTAGTATGTAAATTTTGAGAGGTTTAAGCTTCCACCTAAAAACGGCAAACAGAATTAGCACTCAATTAAATTTATTCTCAGATTAATTGATTATAGTTTCTAACTAAGATTAAATGTTCACATTAAAAACCCAACCTAAATCACTTCCCCATGTATTATCCCTATTTTAATCAATAATAGTGTGGCATCACTTACGATAAATGTTAGGGATCAGGGCTGCCAAAAGTACCGATTTTTCTGCATTTTGCCGATTTTTCATTAAAAAATTACCAAATTTGCCGGCTTTAGGTGAAAAATGCCGATTTTTATCAAACCAATAGACAACGAGCTAATTCCGATTTCAAGCCACCTTTTTGTGTTTTGGAATAACAATATTTTATAATTTTATAAAAAAGGATATATATTAAAAAAATAGTGAAATTCATTTAATAGATATCAGGAGCAAAAAGTTATTTTGGCCTGCAATAAAATTAATAATAGTATAGATTTTTATATATAAATGCTCACCCTCATACGAACACTGTTTGGTTTTGAAGGTAACTTCAAAGCACTACGTTTAATAAATCCAAATGTCGTAATGAAGAAAAAAATCAGTACTAGTTTTGATATTCTTCGGAATTTAAAAATTTTATAGGTTGAAATTTCTTGCATTTGAACAAATATTCAAAAATACTGAAATTAATTTATGTAATATTTGGCAAACAATTTCGAAAATAAAACGAGGCGATTCCACAAAGGCTTTTCCAGTTTTAGCAGAATTTTTGAAACAAATTATGGTTTTGCCACATTCGTCTGCAAATGTTGCAGAAATATTTAGTACCGTCAATTTAACGCACATACTGATTAAGTCTTTTTGAGTTTTTCTGCAGAAACACTCAAGTCTAGCATACTCTTCACTATACTACGGGGTAACTAAACTAAATTTTGATGTTCCTTAGAAAATGAAACTTTAGAAGGAATTCTTTATTCTAAAGATTATTTGAAACTCATAAAACCAAGTTTTTTGACACACATATTAAAAGCGATTTAGCAAAACTGATAAATTTGGATATGTATTCATTCTGAAAATCATTTTTATTCCATGGTGTATATTTAAGCTTGCAAAATTATTTTTGTTATCCATTTATGTTTATAAATCACACGAAATTACTGGCGATTACTATTTTTTGTTTTCTTATTAATAAAAACCACGAAAAATGCTTACTTTTATTTATGCCAATTTTCTTGCCGATTTTTCGAATTGAAGTGCCGAATATGCCGATTTTTTCTTCCGAAAAGTGCAGATTTTTGACCAAAATAGTTTGGCAGCCCCCGGGTGGGATATCGCTCAAAAACATATGGTTTGTATTGGTAGTTTAAACGCCCAATCATGGTGAAATAAGTATACAGGTGGCAGCATAACGTCAGCTGACCATGCGCCCAATTTTATTCGTTTAGTCCATGTCAACTTTTGCTTCTGCAACTTTCTTAAATTTTCTTTTGAAGCTGCATTCGTGTCCATACAATGAAATTCTTGCTGTACAGCTTTTGTTTTTTTTTTACATAGAATTTGTTGTTTCTTAATATTAAAGATCGCCAAAAACTAAAACAGCTCCCAAAACCGAAAAAGTCGCCAACACGAAAAAATGACTACAACATAAGAGAATCGCTAAAACTAAATATATAATAAAAAAAAAAACGAAAAAATCGAAAAAAAAATCACCAAAATGGAAAAAAGCGCATAAACAAAAAAAAAAGCGCCAAAACTAAAAAAAATCGCTAAAACTAAAAAATACAAAAAACCGAAAAAATCTCCAAAACTGAAAAAAGCGCCAAAACTAAAATAAACCGCTAAAACTAAAATATCGTCAAAAAGCGAAAAAAAAACGTTAAAACAAAAAAACTAAAACCAAAAAAACGGCAAAACTAAAAAATTCGGAAAAAAAAAAATTTTTCAAAAAACCAAAAATAGCAAAAAAAAAAAAAAGAAAAAAATCGCCAGAACGAAAAAAAGTTTCATAACAAAAAAAAAAAAACAAAAATCGCTAAAACTAAAAAAATTACAAAAGACCGAAAAAACCCCCACAACCAAAATAACTCGCCACAACCATGTGGAATTAAAATGTGCGGAATTATCAAAGCATTGTTCTTATAAATATTAATTTGCTTTGATAATTCCGCACATTTTAATTCCACATGAAATACAGAACATACCCGATCGTCAAACTGCGAAAAAAACTTTAAAAAACGCCAAAACAAAAATATCGCCAAAAATAATGTCTTGTGGAAAGCGGGATATTGTAAATTTCTTATATATATATACATAAACTTATAAGCCTTAAAATTAAAAAAGTACATTTTAGGATTTTTTAATTCGTCATTTTTATTTTCTCCATTAAGGTGGAACAAACATCTTATAAATTTCTTGAAGCCTACAGGATAATGCTAATTTTGTGTCGAAGAAACGAAACATAAAGTCGTTAAGATCTGAATAAAATAACGAAGTTATAAGCCAATAAATGAAAAAATCCTCAGTTATATTTCACACAAAATTGCGCACACCGTCCTTTTTTAAGGGCGTCTGGTATAGTCCTACTTCTTTTTTAGCAAGTGTCTGGTGTTTTCCTACTTTTAACAATTTTCTCGATATACATTAGGGCGGGTCGATTTGTATGGAGGCAAAAAAATCGCTCAAATTACAAGGAAAATCGTATTCTAGGGATCAAAATAAGAAACTTTGCCGAGGGAACCATACCTCTACAATGTATTTTCATGTCCCGACTTTTGACCCGAAAGGTAAAATTTTGAAAAATGTCACTGACCCATTTAGAGTGCCTCAATCGAGTCAAAATGTGTGACCGATCCCCACTAACTTTGGAGGGCCGACCCACCTATGGCACACGCCCTGGAACCACCCCTGGGGGGTTCCCAATACAAACATTTCAAAAAATTACCATTTTTGGCACTTTACAAGAAAAAATCAGCGAAATGGGTATGTTTTTTTATTAAGTTAAATATTTTTGTTGACGATAAACAATAATTTAGTAAAATATTTTAATGAATAAACGTTAATGGTGGTCAGTTGTTGACACTGCTTAATTATTACCAAGGCTTATTTTCTACTTAATGACGACTGAGAGTCGGTTGCTATAACAATGAGTTACAGAACAAGGCAATCTACTTCGTATAAAATGCAACGTAGAACGTATAACTGAAAAATGGAAAATGATGGAAGAGATAGTTAAAATTTTAATTATTTTGGCTTGAGTTCGGTTTTAATTTAATTTTTCAATTAAATTATATTTTTATTTTAGAGATAAATGTGAAGCATGTTGACAAAGAAAATTTTGACTGCGTGGAGGGTTGAACTGACGTTCGGAAAGCTTCCGCTAATCTCATCAGAGTTCTTTACCGCTTAAACCACTCGACCAAAGTCGCATGTTTGCAGTCAAGAGCTGAATATCATCTACTTTTAATCAATTCATACTGTCGCTCTTAGAGCTGTATTTCGTTTGATAATTGTTGATATTCAGCTATTTTCTTTGTCTTGTGTTAAGCTTCTTTTTATTATTTCTCTATTCTAGTATGAATTATCATTGATAATTACAAGTACTAGTGTGTGTGTGAATGTTTGTTTGTTCAGTTTTATTTGAACATGTACATCCTTTTGCTAGGTGCCTTTAAAGTTTAACAATTAAGTTATGAGTTTAGTCGAACTGTATGGGCTTATATCCAAAGAAATTTTAATTATTTTGGCTTGAGTTCGGTTTTAATTTAATTTATTAATTAAATTATATTTTTATTTTAGAGATAAATGTGAAGCATGTAGACAAAGAAAATTTTGACTGCGCGGAGGGTTGAACTGACGTTTCCATAACTCCCGCTAATCTCATCAGATTTCTTTACCGTTTAGACCACTCGACCGAAGTAGGGTGCATGCCATTTGCCTACGCTTTTTGTTTTTCTACACCTACATCTACATCACTTATTTTGATTGCCAAATGTGTTTTTTGTTTTTAATTTATTTATTTATGAAAATATTGTAATAGTTTTTGGGGCAAATGTCTTCGTTTTTTGTGGTTGGTGTCCTCTTTTTCTCAAAATGGAAATGGCAAGCCTACTTATATTTAGTTTGCAACAAAATAATATTTTCGATCAAATTCTATTTTGTATAAAAAAAGGTTCGGCTTTTTTACTTATTGTCTTGTACCTTTTTTTGCCAAATATTAACCATGTTTCACCTATTTGGCACAAAATTATCTTTTACTTTCGGCTTTCAAAACGTTTCTTAAGTTTTTGGTCCTTCTTAATGGAAAAATTTTTAAATAATGAATGTTGAAGAAACGCTTAAAGTGAACTTTTTTAAATTTTAAAATTCCTTAACCCAATGAGTCTTAATCCAAACAATACAATCGTAATACTGGGTGAAAAGGAGAAAGATATCTACGAAACAACGGAAAATCTTTTTTATTCAGTTGAAACATTTTCGATATTTTTTGTCAATATCTAAAAAACCGGAAAAGCTCGTTTTCGCGATTATACCGAAATCGTTTTTTTTTAAATATATGAAGGAACTCATAATCGCTTGCAGTGAAATCAAGTAAGCCTTAAAAAGCAATTTTCAAGGTTCATTTGTTTTTTTAAACTAGTGTAATTCAATTACTTTTTTGAATTGTAAAATATTATTTAGTGATATATTGATTGCTTACTATTTTCGGCAAAGGTTTCTTATGTCTCACATTTTTATATGTTTTCTTATATGAAATCATAAATTTTAAAACTCGAAAAAAGCGGTATGAAAATTTTAGGTGTGATCGAGCTCTTAAAAGCGGGATAATCCCGCCAAAAGTGGGATGTTTGCTCAGGTTATCGATACCGCAAAAAGGCAGAAAAAAGTAATTTTTCAAGATTGTTATCTTTTCTTTATTTATTTATTTATTTTAATGTCAATGGACTCCACACAAAAACATAAATGTGAAAATAAGGCCAGGTTACTATCCGAAAATTTCGGCCGTAAAATGTAGTGAGATCGAAATGATGGCCAAAACAATACCATCTCATTTCTGGGCAAATCATAATTAATATCCTCCAAGCTAACCAGAGTGTGCAAACAAACAAAATTTTTCGCAAACGTTTCATGGGAAGACACAAACTTTTAAAATATTTTTAATCGTTTCGTACATGAGAAAAACCAAAACAAATACTTTTCCAATGACAAATAAT
Organism: Panzeria rudis; assembly: GCA_956483635.1. Lineage (NCBI taxonomy): Eukaryota > Metazoa > Arthropoda > Insecta > Diptera > Tachinidae > Panzeria > Panzeria rudis. Next base: position 68,372,614 of record OY101447.1, read on the forward strand.
GGAAACAAAACATTTGGCTTTTCACTCATCTGCGTGCTTTAATATCCCGTTTCAATCGTACAATTGCAAACAAAACAAAACCAGAAATGTATTTCGTTGAATGGTTCATTGTATTTAGCATACCCAGTTGGCTACGTCTGTAAGACATCATCAATGACGGGTGCACGACAATGTTAAATCCTCGACGATAAATGTCGGACAGCCGGAACAAACCATCGATGAACTTTTCGAATAACTATCGCGAAAATCGTGCACGATTTAATGTGCGACAATGTCGCTCAGATTGTCGTTCACATAACACAAGATGATTCCGTGGACGACATTGTCGCCTATATTGTCGTCAATGATTATATAAACAAAAAAGTCGCCTATTATATCGTCAATGATTGCATAGTCTACAATGTCGTTTACCTTGTCGTTAACGATCACATAGCGACAATGTCACCTACTTAATTATTGATTATTTTTGCTTATCTGTTTTTTCGTTCCATTTAAATTATTGACTGAACTAGCTGCGATTCGAACTGAGGCTGCTGCACCACTTAAAACATAGACAGCAAGAGGCCAATATATTCATTTGCTTGATTGAAGGCAAAATGTAAGACATTGTCGCTCATATTGTCCTCAACAATGTTAATGGGGACAAAATGTAAGACATTGTCGCTCATATTGTCCTCAACAAAGTTGGATTGATGACAACTCGCAGGAATTTGTCGCTCAGATTGTCGTGAACGACAATTTCCTTTACAATATCGAGTAGAAAACCAATCGACAGAGGACAGTTCGTGCAAGAATCGTAGATGACAATGTCGTGCATGGCAATCTGGACAACTGGGTAAATACACTAACACATTCTCTACTATGATGAGCAAATCAATAGGGAAACGTTTGCAAATGTATTTTCTTCAAACTTTTCAATTTTACTCTTGTTCTTTTCTAGCTGCGTACATATAAGTTAATGTACATTTAGTGTACATAAGCACAAACAGAACAAAACGAAAACAAATGTTTCGTTTAGTTTATTTTCCTACTCTGTTTAAAACTGTGATTAGAAATAACTTCTTTGATATCTAAAAATACGCATTAGCCACTTTGGAAGTAATTGAAAAGTGATTCATAAAGAAGTACTCCATTTATTTTTTGCTGGGATTTTAAACCAAAAATAGAGATTAACTAGCACTGATTTATTAGTCCTTAGTGGTCTATACAGAATTACAATAAAAACTTTACCACATCTTACGTTTGTATCCCTATATGTACATGCGTAATTAAAAAAAAATCGTCTTTTCTTTTTTAATGGTTTAAACAAAAAATTTATGCAAAATATTAAATTAAAGTCTTTTTGACTTATTTGAGTTCATTTTATTTAAAAACGAGATAAAAGATTTATCCGATTACAGTATATTCACGTATGAAGGGAGTAGGATTTCGGAAAAGCAAAACCGAGTACAAAAGGTTTTAGATGAATTATGTATTGAGTCAATAGATCCTATAGCCAAGGAATCTTTAATTAATATACGGGTATGTTCTGTATTTCATGTGGAATTAAAATGTGCGGAATTATCAAAGCATTGTCGTTGCAAATTAATATTTATAACAACAATGCTTTGGTAATTCCGCACATTTTAATTCCGCATGGAATACAGAACATACCCGAATATGTTTGTCTTATAAGTAAAATAAAAAACTGCTTTGATCAAAAATAAGAAATTTAAAACATACTTTTTTTAATTCGTATTTTTTTGAAAAAAAAAACCCAAAGATGTTTCGAAAAGTTGCTTAAGAAATAAAGCCTAGTACGAAGATCCGCCTGAATTTCAGGTTTGAAATTTGGTATTTATTTCTACACGGAATAATTGTTGTGTAGATAGTGGTTCTTGCGAGACGCTTGTCAATTTACGTGTATCCATATGGATACAATATAGCGAAAGGGTTAAAGTGCCGCAGCCACGGATCAAATGCGCATCGAATTCGTGCTTCAAACTCCCATTTATTTCATTGTGTTAGTAAGTCCCCGTCCAGGCTTGCAATTTTTGTTGCTGTAATTTTTTTAAATTCTATTAGTGTTCACTAGGGATGTAACGATACGCCGTTTTGCCGATCCGATACCGATATAAAAAAAAAATATCGCCAATACCGATTCCGATACCGATACGAATATTAAAATTGAGTTCATGTTGAGATTAACAAAACTCGAGAAGGGCAATTTTTTTATTATACAAAATTACAGTGTAAGAGATTATACATATTAATATAAAAAATTGGAAGTAATTTTAAGGAACTACATTTTGATTGCTTCCAAAGAATCTATGTATATTAAAAATATGCAGATTAGTAGAAAAGAAAGTAAAAATTTTTAATTCCTTTATAATTTTGTAAAATACGCGCCATGCTTTTTAAAAAATCGATTTTTAAAGGACAGTTATAAACTAATATTCTTCTAAATACCTTAATAGCTTAATTACAAGTTTAATTACAAAATGGGATGTTTTCTTACTCGTGAAAAACGACTTAGTGAGGCTTGTATTTTGCCATTTTAAAAAATTTCAATACACCCTTAAAATCGGAAGTTATTCTTAAAAAAACTATTTTTTCACGGACAAAAACAAATTTCACTGCGTTGTTTCTCCACCGATTTTCAATTTTTAAACAGTGTCGAATAGAGGAGGACTTAAGCGCTCCGTGCATATTTAAAGAAATTTTGTTTTGAATTATATTTCATGTAAATATCGTCAAAAGAAAAATTTAATTTTTTATTTTATTCCGATTTTTTAAATTTTGCGTATTTTTTTGCAACAATGTGCTTGAAAACCTACCCATTTTTCTATTTTCATATAAAGCGTATTTTATAGCGATTACATTAAGTCTTGTGTCTTTTTTTGCTGGGAATAAGATATAAAAAACAACGAATTGAATTCATGGTAAAATTAAAAAAAAATATTTTTTTAAATAACAGCGCAAAATATTAATAGTTTTTAAAATTGATATTAATAAGATTAAAAAAATAACAAAATGAATTTAATTCATGGTAAAATTAACAAAATTTAAATAATTTGTTAAAAAAAAAACTCTGAAAAACATTTTAAAAGTATCGTCGTATCGACAGTAAAATATCGCCGATACCGATGTATCGGAAAATCTGAAGTATCGCCGATATATCGGTATCGGTTACATCCCTGGTGTCCACATTATGAAATTCTAGTTTTGCAATTTTCTTATGCAAAATAAAATAAATCGTCAAATACACCTACAGCCTAGACTTGCCACCTTTTGAAATTTCCAAAACGGGACACCACAAAAATAACTATAAAAAATACAAAAAAATTCCAAGGAATCGAATGGCTTTCACCGTTTCGTCAGATTGGTTCGACTTTTCGGGATATTGGTACTTTATTTTTTGTTTGTTTCGATACGCTATTATTCGTTAAAAATCTATCTTATATGCGAACCATGTGAACAGAAAACCGTTCTATAATTTTGCTTACATTATATAACATTCGATAAAACAATTTATTATCCATTTGATGTTTACTTTTTCTTTCACTATTTTCGACTTTATTTTCTTCAAATTTGTACCACATATTTTCATACTGAAGTTTTTGCTCAGAACCATGTTAATTGCTAAATGAGTTGTCTGCTATCGCTCATGTAAACGTTTCAAATATTTTTGTTTGGGTCTTTTTGATTTTTGTTCGAATATTTCATATTCGAATATGGAATATTTTATATGAATATAGAATATTTTATATGTTTGGATATTTCATATTTTGCAAGTAGTTTATGATATGTTTTCCTCATTGAGTAAAAATTTCAGTAATAAATATTGTAACAGTAAGAAAATATAAAAAAATTGTCATTGCTGGAGATATTTATAAAATGGATGGAATATTGATTTTTTTCTGCTCACATAATGAGCATAGATTTTTAATGAATAATACTCGTAATAAGGTGAGGTAGAAAAATATTAAAATACTAATATCCTCGAACCCATCTGAGAAAACTGTGAACTCCATTCCATTTCCTGGCCCATGATCAACTATCAGAACCTTTGCCAAAATAAGTTCGAAATCCGAACACAGTGTAATTACATATAAATGTATTATTCTATTTTATTTATTAAAATCGACAACAATACATGAGCCAATTCAAATTGAATATCATCTTGTTTATTTTGCAAAATGCTAAACATTTTCAATACATTTTGTTGTCTAAAATAAAGATTTATTTCTTGAGGGTTAAGCAATGTCTATGTACATATATGCATTTCATTGGTGCTTTACCAAATCGTCAGTAGACTTCAACCATACTGTTGAAAAGTCTCAAACCTCCTATTTTATGCACAGACTTTCAAAAACCATTTGAGAATAAAATAAGCGTAGTAGGCTTAAGGTACGGTCACACAATAAAAGTATTTATAAGACAAAATGAAAAATAAATTCTAAATTAAAATATTTATTATTTTGGATATTCTCCTAATTGTATTTAAAATAAAGATTTATTTGTTGAGGGCTAAGCAATATCTATATGCATTTTATTGGTGCTTTACCAGTGGGCGACTAATTGCATAGAAATGTAGAAAAATAAAATAGATTCATATTGATTATATATTGTTTGTTGGGGTTTGTATAATTTTTATTTATTTATATTGATTATTTATAAATTCTCAAATGGTTTTTGAAAGTCTGTGCATAAAATAGGTTGACGTCCTCTGACTATTTGAAATGTATGGAAAATGTTTATGATTTTACAAAATCAGCGATATACATAACTCATAAAACATTAACAATCTAATTCACAAAAAATTTTTTTGATTAATAAGAGACTTATAACACAAATTTTTGTATGAAAATTTGTTTTATTAATCTGTTATAAGTCAGATTTTTTTTTGTGAATTAAGGCATAAGAAAACAAAACGTAAATATACGACCCTGATCTAAAGGTCTATTTAGTAAAATCGTATAGCGTAACGCTAGAACGTTCAGTACCGCCTAACTTAAGGTCTTAGTTATAGAAAACGTCTCAACCGAATCAATTTTGTCAGCTGTTAGTATTGGATTGTAAGGCCTTTGATATTATTTTGACATTTGCTACGTAAAACTCTACTTGCTGTAGATTTTCTACGTGACAAAAGCAACGATACGTTTTTAGTTTTTGTATCCGCGCCTGCTATTAGTTTTGTTTTTATTTAAATCAAAAGCTTGTAATTAAAGCATTCACAAACTTGTTTTTGTTGTATTTATATTTGTTGTAGTTGTTGCCTCCTTTTGAGAAGTTGCTTCCTTTTGCAAAACACATTCGTGCAAAATGATTTCATTTGCCGCACATATGACATATTTCACCTTCTGCAGGATACTTGATCTTGTGAGCTAGGCCACATTTGCTGCATGTAACTTGTTGTTTATGATAAGTTTTTAAGCGATGACTGTTGCTCTTGTTGTTGAATGTCGAATATTTATTTTTGGTTTTCTTTAACCCGCAAATATTAGAGCTTACATTTGCAATTTGGAGAGTCTTGTCCTATTTTATGTCTCCCTCTCTTAGCAATTTTTCCTTAATTTTTTGAAAATTTTGTGATAACCCACATGTGAAAATGCCTTTAATCAATCCTTCCTTGATTGATCCAAACTCGCAATTCATGGTTTAAGTTTTGCAGTGCAGTCGCATATTGAGTAATTATGTAGCTGTGTTCGTTTACTCGAAATTCTTACTACTTTTACTAAATTGGAAAAATTTGTTTACTTTTTGTATTGAAAACTTCCAGCTATAGTAATAATAGTAAATTGCTTACGCTTGAAAAAATGTAGCGTTCCATGGCCGTATTTTTTCTCGGGACAAAATATTCTTCTAATTTTTCCCACAGATCTTTGTAAGAAACGACATCAATGTCAACATCGAACGAACTGACTATATGAAGAGTTTCACAACCAATGTGGTGTAGCAAGAGTGCAACCTTACGCGGGTCTGGTTGGGACTCCAACGCTGATGTCCACATATGTAAATATTTTAAAGTTGCGGCTTCAATTTTTTCTCTCCAGACTCAAATTAGGAGAATTTATGTTGAGTGGCGCTATTGATGTAGCTACTGTCATAGGCTCGTTTACATTTAAAATTTCTTCTGGTTTAACCATGGCTTAAACGTATGTATCTCTTCACTGTTGTTACCTTTTTTCTCTATTAAAACTTTTAATATTATTTTCACATGCACTTTGAATTATATATAACCTTAAAGGCAGATTTAGCCGATCGTAACGTTGATGTTTCTGTCACATTGAAAAGCTATGAGACAGAAACGATCAGCACATGCAACTACATCAACGTTACGGTCGGCTAAATGGGCCTTTAATCTTTATTTTCTTAAAAAACACCACGCACCTGACCCCATGTTTTGTCTTTGACTTGGATTTATTTAATAAATCATTGTAAACAGTTATGTAAGCTATACACTTTGCAACCGTTGGTACAACTGAGCGAGTAATCAAGTTGTATGTTTGTCGCACAAACGATACAATTTAGTTTGCGTTCTCATGCACAACTTCATTTTGCAAACAAGTTGTGACCAAGTAAACATCTCCCATTTTATGTTGTCCGCAAACAATACTCACATTCAATGTTTACTGCAAGATGTTCACAACAAGAATAAACGCATTTATGTAGTATAATAGTATGAGACAGGCACACAAACGTTGCGACAGTGTTGTACAACATGGCAAAAAAAAAAAAAAAACAAAAGGGTTTGATCTTTCGTACAACCAAGACACAACTTAATTCAACGAGCCCACAAACTTTGCAATTTCGTGTACAACCTACTCAAGTTGTACTAACGGTTGCAACGTGTGGCTTTACAATTCAATTATACATATATATGTCAAATATGTATAATTAAAGTACTAAAAATATATTTACAATAGGTCCGTTTGTTTACTCTTACAGTAAATGAGTAATTACATACTGAGTAAACTGAAACATTTACTCTCAAAAGAAGCTATTACCCAAAAAAGTACGCGAATGGAAAAATAGTAAAAATTCGTAAGGTTAAGGAAACAGCTGATGGCAAATACATATATGTAGTGCTGAAAAACATTTACACTTTTAACTACTCAAATCTTTTTCTTATTGGTAATCGATACAATACTTTGTATAACACGAAAATTTTAAGAAAATATAAATAATTTATTTTATGTAATCTTTTCCATTTGTTTTTTGTATACTTTATTTGATTTTTCTAATTTGTTAAATTTATTCAAAAGTATATGCTCATTTGTGTTTGCTATTGATTAGCTTAAAAACAAGTGCAGTACTAAGTAGTCAAGTATTTAGCACTTCCACAACACTAGAAAATTAAAGTAATACAAAGTCTACGTTCAGACAATGCAAGTCTTATTGATCAGCTTCTTATTCAGCTGTGAGAAAGAAAGAAATGAATACAAATTTCTCTGTCGCTCTCCCAGCTGAATAAGAAGCTGATCAATAAGACTTGCATCGTCTAAACGTCGACAAACAAAGCAAAACAAATGGTTTCTAAAAGTCGACGTTTAGACGTTGCAAGTCTTATTGATCAGCGTCGTATTCAGCTGTGAGAAAGACAGAGACATTTGAATTTATTTCCTTGTCTTTCTCACAGCTGAATAAGAAGCTGATCAATAAGACTTGCATCGTCTAAACGTCGACTAACTTTTATTTCCTTTTTAATGGTATGTGCTTGAAGTAACAAGCGAAAAATTTAATAATAATTATTCACTTTTCAATTCCCATCTTTTCAATCCTACGTTATCTGCTAGAGTGCGTGATCTAAGCACCAGATGTGGACATACATATCGTCACCGAAAATGCAAAAAGCCCTATCTAACATTTTAGACGTTTTACCGGAGAAGCATAAAACTTGTTTAAATGAAAACTATGTTGACAATTAGTGCAAAATCTTACAATACAAGTAAAAAATACCTAAAAATTTATATATTTATTGTAAAATTTTGCACTAATTGTCAATATATTTTTTCATGTAAACAAGTTTTGTGCTTCTCCTGTTAACATTTTAAAATGTTAGATAGGGCTTTTTGTATTTTCTGTGACGATATATTCATAACCCCAGCAAACACAGAAATACACTACATGTATTGCCACACGTATTGCCTGGATGAAAAATATTATTGCGGCAATAATCGATTTCGTATTGCGGAAGATACTTCCTTCGGGAAGAAACGTGTCTCGATGGCAATACTCCTACGCAATACGAAAGCGATTCTTCTAGATGATAAACTAGCAATATCGCCAGATAACCACTTATAACAATATAAGAAGATATCGCTAAAATATGATTAGGAAGATAAAAAGAAGATTTTGCATTTTAAAAAATATTCATTGATAAACACCGTTTTTTTGATTCCATCTTTCCGTCTTTTCTGTAAAAATTGCATACATACATTTTGCAGCTAAAATTCATTTGTCGTGGAGATTACGCCCTTCTTTGTATATATTTTAAAAATAAAATTAATATAAAATTTTTCTCTTTATATTGCGTAATTGTGTCAAAAATTATAAAATGAAGAAAATAAAAATATTACTTCGATTATATTCTTTTAGATGACAATTTGGGGATGTTGCTAAACTATTGCCTAAGGGGATATCTTCCAATTGTTTGCAGGGACTGCTTACCCACACATTTATGTGTACGTAATAGTATCACATTCCTTATTGACTACTTTATGTTTAGTCAACCGTCCAGTATCGCCCATAAGGAGCAATTTATGTATGTTTCCTTTTTTCTCTTCGCATCATAGTTTAATATTTATATCTCAGCTTTTCCTCTCAAATGCAAATGAATGAGGTTTTACTTAAAGACTGTAGTAAAATTAATTATGTATAACTTGTTCTGAATGTTGATAGATTTGATATATCTGCCTTTTACACTACAAATGGTACTGACTTACAACTAAACACCCTGAATGATTTGGTAAATGAATTACATGACTTGGTCCCTACATTTAGACCCAGTCCTAAACTTACTGATATTAATTGGATTAATTCTATTGAAATAGTTCGATCTAGGACAATGCATGATATTGTATATGAAGTTCACCTTAGGGATTCTAGTGATATAAATTGGAGAATATTTTGCAGACTTGCAGACTATTATGCTGACTTTAGACGACATGTTTTTTACATATGGCTTGTTAGGTGTGTGAGACATATGTAACTTCGCATGTTTGTCAAAATTGTCAATTTACAGACGGTTTATAATGTTTGCTTTCACACGTACATGTGCAATTTCATCTGACATAACCTCTGAGTGTTCACAACAGCTGAGTTTTTGCACAATTTTCGTAAATATATAAAGCGCTCTTTGCTTTTTAATGTTTTTGATCACTTTTGATCATTTAATACAGCTGATGTCAGATGCCTTGTCAGATGAAAATAGAACACGCTCTAATTGAAAAGTTTTCATCTGACTTTGCTTCTGTAAATGTCATCTGACAATGTTTCATATGTTTCACACGGCATGTATCACTTTTGCAGTGGGAAATTTGACAAGTCAGATGTAAAATACATATCGTCTAAAGTCAGCATTAGCAATAAAACCAAATCTGTCATACGTTAGACCAGAAGAAATTTTGGCAATACCTTATTTAATGGAACTAGTAACTCGCAGATGTGGAATAGTTTACGTAAAGTTGGATGCATAGGTCATGAATGACCTGAGATTGATGAAACAGACGTTGAATTTATTGCCACGGGTTTTTAAATAATCTATGCCCAAATAATCTGGGTAACTAGAATTTTGACCATTTTACTGAATATTCAAATTCCTTTCATTTCAATGCTATCACTGAATATGACATTTTTGTTGCCATAAATACTATTAAGTCCAACGCCTTAGCATATGACATAATCCCAATTAAATTCTTAAAACTGCCATTTTCGGAAAAACCAGCTCGGATTTCGATGTTATTCGCCACAAATGTTATCCATTAAAGGTACATACTAAAAAATTAAAATTTTCAGACCTCGGATCCCTCCCGTTTCTGAAATATACCATCATGAAAATTGGAAAAATATAATAAAAATTTGACTAAAGTGGCCATAAAAAACCAAATATAACTTCTAAACTTCAAAACTGTAACGTTTTATTTGATGTTATTTTGCAGGTTAAAATAATGCTTTTGATTGATGTACATTTCGATTTTTTCCGCGAGTGGTTCAAATGTCATTTGTGGAGGTCTTGAGCTCAAAGGGCTATATCTCAAAAAACAGTTTTTTTAAAAATCTTAAAACTCTGAAACTAGAAGCTGCACCACCTTGAAACTTTCCGCATGTGTACGAATGAGTTACACATATAACTAACATTTTTAGATAAAAAAACAGTTTTTTAAGTTATAGTCTTTTCAGCTCAGGACCTCCACATATGACCTTTGAACTTCTCGCGGTAAAAATTTAAATGTACATCATATCAAAAGCCTTATTTGTACCTGCAAAATAACATCATGTAAAACTTTTTCACTTTTGTAGCTTAGAAGTTATCGGTGTGGAACTAAAGATGCATAGTTATGCGTAGGAGGAGGTTTTGGCGCATTTTTTCCCCTCCCGTTCCAAAATCCGGGAAACAAATACAGCCAGTATTATTTGTGGGCCAAATATCTATCTATGTACCTAATTTCATTTAAATGTGTTCAGCCGTTTATAATTTTTCGAGGAAGTTAAGTTTTTAGAAATTATTGTATCATCCCTTACAAAGGTAAATTTTTGCTTTAAAGGAATTCCACATTGCGATATTTTAATATAAAAAGTAAAAATGATTACTCTTATTTAAAAAAATAAAACGCCATTATATAATTAAAAAAAGTGGCAAGGCAGTGGCAAATCCTCACTTTATTCGGCTAACGGTCACACTGATTATTGTTGTTTACTCTACGTCTCCACGTAGCAATTTTTATTGCCGGCAATTGTCAAATTCCATATAGAAAATTAAATTATATTATTTAGGTTGTATATTTTATATGAAGTTTGGCAATTGCCGCAATAAATATTGCTACGTGGAGACGCAGGGTAATAAACAAATTTTGACACGCCCAGCTTCTAAAAAAAAGTAGTCAGCTGTTTTTATAACACCACCTTGTAAAATTAATTCGCCTTGGGGAAAACCAATGCAAAAGCTTACCGAATTTAAATGTCACTTTGCCGGAACGTCTCAACCTGTATAAAATAGAAAACCTAACGTTGTTAAGTGACAGTTGTAAAGCAGTGATGGGTTGCTTGTATGCTAAATGGAATGGGGGTATTTTTGCTCTGTTTTTGGTACTTTTGGTAATAATAATATCTGTGTGGGAAAAACAACTTAAAGTAATATATGTGTATGTATGTTTGTACATAAATATACATATATGTATTAGATGTATGCATATAATAAAGAAATACATATCGTCATATAAAATGCAAAAGGGCATATCATCGTCTTTAAAAATTTTTCAGGAGAGATAAAAAACTTTATAAAAATGAAACTATTGTGATTAAAAAAATTTTTTCAGCATAGTATTATTAATTCAGACTTTCTATAATCACAATAGTTTTTTTTATTAAGTTTCTTATCTATCCTGAAAAACTATTTAAGAGGATGATATGGCCTTTTGTATTTTATATGATGATATATACACGTTAAATATAAATGTGATATAGATAAAAGGATTAAAATGGCTTCAAACCATTTTTTTGTGTATGCACATATAAAAAATAATTTCCTTTCTTACATATGTACATAGCTATGTATTATGTTGATGAAATACATCGGAATTTATTAAAAAGCCGATTCGATTTTTTTTGTTAGTTATGGCTTTTTGCGTTTTATTTAACGATATGTATGTATACACAGATACATATTCATTTATTATAAATATATAATGTAGATATATTTTTATGTACCTACACCAAATACAGCTTTAATACTATTTATATCGCTTAGGTACTTTTTCTTCGCAAGACTCACTATTTGAACATTTTTAATTCCCATCACTGTTTTGTGAACAGCTGTTTCTTTTTCATATTGAAACAACAAAAGCTGTGTTCATTTACTGAAAATTGTTTACAATTGTTAACAATTTTTGATAGAAAGTGTTCATTAACTCCAAAAATTTTCAACGAGAGAGCGTCAAAAGAGAGCAACAAATTGAGACACAAAAAAATTGTTGAAAATTCTTGATAGTAAAATTTTTACTTTCAATAATTGTTCAAACAGCTGTTTTGTGTTTGTATTTACAAATCAAGTTTGCTAAAAGAAGTTGGGAAATAAAAATATTTTTGCAAAATTTAAGAAATTCTAAGTGAATGTTAATTTTTAAAGCGATGAAATATATTAATACGATAGAAAACCAATTTTTGTTTAATTTAGGACCAACCGCACAAAAATAAGATGTCTAAAGCAATGGAATTTAGCAACACAGGATCTAGTACATCAGGGCCAGAGGATGTTGCAGCAAATTTTAGTATTGCAAATATTATGAGTATCTAGATACTCGGTACTTTACACTATGGCGGTAGATAATCCAATTAGTTCATACATAAATATATTTAATGTTAATGTAAATTTGACTATGTAATTTAGACAATTAGCATTATCTTGGAAACCATAAGAGGGAATTTCTTGAAATTAAAAAAAAAGCTAATATGTACTAAATATTTCAAAATTAAAAAAATGTCAAAACGAAAAATCGCCAAAATGAAAAAGCGTTTAACGGAAAAAACACCAAAATTGCAAAAAAATTACTAAAACGCAAAAAATCACCAAAACTAAAAAGATCGCCAAAAAAACTTAAAAAAAAACCCAAAAACCGAAAAAAGTCGCCAAAACGAAAAAAACACTAAAACTAAAAATATCGTCAAAAACGAAAATTCGCCAAAAATGGAAAAAATCACCAAAGCGAAAAAAGCGTCAAAGCTAAAAAATCGCCAAACACCGAAAATTTGCTAAAACGAAAGTGTCAAACCCAAAAAATCGCTAAAACTAAAAAAATCAGCAAACACCGAAAAAATTCCCAAAACCCAAAAAAGCGCCAAAACTAAAATAAATCTCTAAAAAATCGTCAAAAAGTAAAAAAAAAACGTTAAAACAAAAAAAAAACGCTAAAACAAAAATATTGCCAAAACTAACGAAAATACACAAATAAACATACGTTATTCTGGCATATTCTGTGTTTCACAAAAAATAAAATAATGTGAATTTTCTTGGCATTGTTGTTATAAAAAATTATTTACAACAACAATGCTATGAGAAATACACATAATTTTATTTTTTTGTGAAACACAGAACATGCCAAAATGACGTTAACATAAAAATATTTCTGCAACTTTCGATTGATAATTGGTCCCAAAATGTAATCCATATATAAATTTTTTAAATATTGTACTTCATTACAAAATAATTTGTTTTTGTTTTCATTACCTCAAAAGTTTAAAATTTCAGATATGTACCCTTTTTTCAATTTCTTATTCAATTTTGTTGAAAAGAAATAATAATAAATGCCGAAATCACATTATTTTTATAGTAATAGGTACATATATTACATTTTTCCACATATAGGAGTAGTTATTAAGTACTCATATATACCTATATATTATAACACTATTTTAGCTTGAAAATTTTGGATGGTAAAGTGTTCATTTACTTTTTATTATTTTTGAGAGTAATTTTACAAAATTCCTTTTTACTCTCTCGTTGATGGAAAGTGATAGGAAAGTAAATGAACAAAGCTAAAGATTGAATTAACATTATGAAATTTTTTCATGAATTTTTTTAAAATTCTGTTGTAAAGTTGCTACGTATTTCACCGTTTATTTAAACGTTGAAATTTTCAAGCAATCAAGCAATGAAAATTTTTTATAGTTCTCTTTTGATATAAAGTTTGTGCGTTCGTTATAAAAACAAATGCACGTATATTTTTAATTAAATAATAAAAAAAATTAACAGCTAATAAAATGTATACGAAACACTATTTAAAAAAATTAAATTTAAACAATTTTAAAATATAACCGTCAACGAAAGAAATGAAGAGGAAGCAAGTGTCAAAAAAATCCCCTGCAAATGAAGTCATGCCATTTTTCCTACCCCGTTCACTTCTCTACACCTCTTGCCTACATATAAAACAAAATTTCATGCAACTAATTTCATGAAAAATTTCATAATGTAAATTCAGTCAAAATAGAGTAAAACATACGCACGTTTTTAAATGTTCTATAAGTGGACAAACGTGCTAACGGTACAGCAACGGTTGGCTAACGGAGCCTTAAATCATAAAGGTTACACTCGAAATATTATGTGAATCAAATATAAGAAAAAAAAAAAACTGGCAAGTTCCTGCAAATAACAAATTCAACTAAATTAATAAAGAAAATTCCAGAACTGCATTGAAATTAACTTTATTTCTACTGTTCATAGATATTTTAACTAAAAAATCCTTATGTATAAGCACTTGTATTTTGATATCTGCTATTTAAATACTTTACTCATAAAGATTTATTTACGGACAGTTAAAAGGTAACACTTTTTATCCTAAGTTGTGTTTATGTACCTCAAAATGATAAAATTTTCATATGTACATATATTTTTTACGATATGTCTAACGTTTCATAGAAAGTACTAACAGCTAATGTAACGTTTTCTGGGTGTACAAACTGTTTATTGTGTTACTTGCAAATTTTTGCTAGTAAAGCGTTCATTTACTTTTTCATATCTGGAAGAGTAATTTTACAAATTTCTGCTTTACTCTCTCGTTGCTAGTTTCTGCTAGGAAAGTATTGTCTTTGTCTTCTTTGGTATTCATAGTCCTTTGTATTTGTTTTTTTGTGGGATTCTTAAACTTTTTAGAGTTTAACGTTTGTTCTCATTTTTCTCTTTGTCCAGTATTTTGATGCTTTCAAAATCCATAACATGTTTGCAATCTTTTACGTGTTGAGATAGTGCCGTCGCCTCTTTACCCTTTTTAATATTTGTTTTATGTTCATTAACTCTCGTCCCCAGCATTCTTTTGTTGTACCAATGTATACCAAATTAATTTGAAGTAGTAAATAAACTAAAGTCAGAGACAACATGTACAAACAAGTTTCGTAAGTCAAATTAACGTTGTAAACTATATTTTAGAGATACTTAATTATTTATTTTGCTAGATTCTTAACAAAAAAAACGAAACGTTGGGTGAGAATAAAATGAAAATTTAATTGTTTTTATTTACAATTGGTTTGGCCATAAATAGCCCGAGGGAAATCTCTTATGAAATAAAATAAATTTTATTTTAAATAGAAGTGGGAGAATATCTCAAATAGTAAGTTTAATGCATTAAATAAAAATAATAATAAAGTTATATACCACGTAGTTCGCATGTGTTTTGTAATATGCGTTCATAGTATGATTGAAACCGCACTGGATCGAAACGAATATGCTATTCGCATCATTCTTGTAAAACTCTTTATGACCGGCGCGAGCTAGTTGTTTTAATGGTGCAGTGCAATAAAGCCAAAAAAATAACAATTGGGAAATAAAGCCATATAATCAGGGTATGTGATGAAAAACGATTTAGACACAAAAACGATTTGAAAGCGAAAAAGATGTGATGTGTTTGCTATAGTCGTTTTGTCAATAATTTTCAAATCTGTTTTTAATTGTTTTTTCAACCTTTTTTGATAAATTTCTCTTCACAGTTCTATTATATTGTTTAGATTTTATCTTCTAGTGGGCTTTTTAAAAGTCAGTAGCTTCAGATTGGCTCAAAACTAACTGAAGAGATCGGTCGGAATTCATCACACCTTTTCAAAACAATCGTTTTGAAAACGATCGTTTTCCATCACACACCTGAATATTTTTTTTCATAAAATTTTTGTTTTTCTTCATTCTTTTTGCTTTTTGTATACATACATACATATGCATGTTATTTCAAGGCATATTTATTTACTTATTTAAATTCTTGATGAAGGACTTTATCCTCTTGGTATGTTGAAAAGCGGCTTCGCTGAGTAACGTTTTCTGCATAGCCATTGTAACGACACGTTCACGCTGTCTAGGCTCGCGGTGTCCAGTGTTGTTACAAAAATTTATATTTGGTAAAAGAGCAAGGCAAGCGGCCCTATGCTCCCCAGAGGAGTAATAGGAACACATATATAAAAGAGCAAGGGAAATAAAAGAGGTTTGCACCAAAGTTTCATGTAGAATACATTATAACCTTTATTGTTTAAATTCTCTTAGTTCTACTTTACATACTATTAATCTAAGAGAGTCCGTACATAAGAGTTTATAGTGAAAGCTATGACTGAGCAACGTACAACGTTAAAAACTCAATCGTGCTTAAGGGTTTTTTCCTCTCGGTATATCGAAAAGTGGCTTCGCTGAAGAAAGTTTTGTTCATAGCCGGCCTTCGGCCAGGCTTTAGAGATTTTTCTTCCCGGTATATCGAAAAGGGGGTTCGCTGACTAAAGATTTTTGCATAACCGGGCTTTGGCCGGGCTTAGGTATCTTCTCCTCTCAGTACATCGAAAAGCGGCTTCGCTTAGCTAAGATTTTCTGCCTAGCCAGCCTTTACTAGTGCACAAGTATTTTCTTCTCTGAAAGCCTTTATTTAACAAACGTAGAGAAGGAAACCAATAAGTCCGCCAAAAGACAAAATCTTTTCGACCGACCGGGAGGAATAAAAACATTAAGCCCGGTCGAAGGCCGGCTATGTGGAAAAATTGTCTCAGCGTAGTCGCTTTGCGACATACTGATAAGAGTTATTCCTTAAGCCCGCCCAAAGGCCCGTTAATAAATGAAGCCGTGTTTCGATATACAGGGAGAAAAAAACCCTTGAGCCTGGTCGAAGGCCGTCTATGCAGAAAACTTTACTTAGCGAAGCCGCTTTTCGATATACCAAGAGCACAAACCCTTAAGCCCGTCCGAAAGCCGGCTATGCAGAAAACTTTACTGAACGAAGCCGCTTTTCGGCATAACGTGAGGAAAAAACCCTTTAAGCCCACCGAAGGCCGGCTATGCAGAAAACTTTACTCAGCGAAGCCTCTTTTCGATATACTGAGAGGAGTATTCAATAGAACACTGAAGATGGCACATAGCCGAAACCGGTCTGCTTACAAACCAAATTTGACGTGGGATGACGGAAAATAGTTCCAAATTCAAAAAAACCCCGTCGGAAGAAAAACACAACACTCAAGACCATAATGTCTTTATTTCTTAATCAATTGAGAAATAACGCCATATGGTCTTATTTTTCCATTGATTGAGAAATAATACCATATGATCTTATTGCACATGGCTTTATTATACATACATACATACATGCTATACAATTTTCGTGCTACTGTAGTTGTTGCGTGCAATACCCATTGGTGTTGTATCTTCTTTACAAAGTGACATAAGAAAACGTACCCTGAAGGAAGCCAGGGGCCGAGTGTCTTCAAGTCACCACTTTTGTCGACAAGTTTGGTGACTTTTCGGTGACATTGTCAAAGACTCGTCTGCACTTTTTAATTTGCTTTTAATGGGAAGAGAATGTTTTGACAGATACAAAACGAGTTTTTATTGTCTGATTTTGTTGTGCTGAAAATAAATGCAGCTGCACGCAAAACTAAAAATTTTCATAAAAAATCCAATTAAATTGTCTTACCTAGTAAAAAGTTGCATATGTGTTGAGTAGTAGTAACTTTGTCCCCAGTACTACTGACTAATTGTACTCCAGGCAATGTTCTGTGCTATAGATATTTAGCATGCGCTTGCCATTGGAATTCCGCTAGTGATCTCGGAACTATTTACTTACTATATACTAGGTCAGCCGCGGATCCAGCTTGAGCTTTTACGGGGGAACTTCCACCGGCTCTTACGCCATGATATTTTTCTTTAAGTCTTTAACGGTTTTTGTATTATCGGCCTGTTTCCTTATGCAGCAAAAAAGGGTACATTTCAATACAAATTTGATATGCAACACAAAATAAGGTTTTTCGTTTTCAGTAAATGCTTATCAACTTTTAATTATATATATGAAAGCCTATACAAATTTACATGTTCGCTTAAATGGAAAAATTACAAAAAAATCTATCGCGTATATTTTCAGAAAACTATGTATGTAAATCTTATTGCTAAGGCCACAAACCAATAATAAGCTGACGATAAAACAAAGGAAAAAGACAATTTTATTATTATCCCAAGAGTTGAGTAAACAATATATTTCTATGAAATTTTAATAGAATATAAAGATTAATTCTGCATTATTAACTCAAAAATAAAGTTTTTTGAGTTATGACGTTGTTGCACCAAATTAGAGATATGTATAAAAATTTTGTTTGAAACATTTTTAGGGCATCATACCAAAGCAAGTAGAAGGTTCAGTTGTTTTGCCATCTCCAAAACCAATAACTATGTGGGATCTGACTGACAAAAATTATCATTTTGTTCGTTTAGCGGGTTTAAGTGGAGCTACCGCCGTTATAATGGGTGCCTATGGAAAGCATAGTTTATCCAAAATTATTGACATCCAGGAACAAACGGAAGCCAAAGCAGTATTTGAAACTGCAAGCCGATATCACTTTTTGCACTCGTTTGCATTATTAACAATGCCACTTGTCAGGAGACCAGCTTTGGTAAGTATGGTAACATTTGTGGTTGATTGATTGATTTATTTAATGGTATGTATATACAGTTGCTTAATTCACAACAATTTGTATCAATACGCTTTTTGTTTATTTGTTTGTGAACAGTGTAGAATGTATCGGCTTGTATCTTGTTTTGATGGACAAAAGAAGAATAAGATACATACAAATATAAAAATGAGTCCTCGCTTCTGCGGAAACCTGAGGTCAAGGAATTATATGATAATGTGGTTAAAGAATATTTAACTCTTGATCATATGACACCTGTGACAAATGAATTTGCTAAACCTTCCTTTTCGTGTTATCTTCCTCATCACCCAGTCATTAAGCCTGATAGAAAAACCACTAAATTACGCGTCGTATTTAATGCGTCAAATATAACCTTTAATGGAAGTAGTCTAAATGATTGTCTTTATGTGGGACCCACTTTGCAATCAGATTTAGTTCTTCTGATTTTACGTTGGAGGCTAATTCGATATGTGTTTAACTGCGACATTACTCAAATGTATAGACAAATTCGTCTTGATCCCGCTCATATGCCATTTCAACGTATACTTTTTCGATCCTCTCCTACAGAGGATGTGACTACGTGTGAGTTACAGACTGTAACCTTCGGTGTTAACTGAGCTCCTTATTTGACGATAAGGACATTGTTACAGCTTGCAGAGGATTCTGAGTCTGAATACCCTCTTGCTGCTAATATTTTGCGCAAGGCTATGTACGTTGACGACGTATTAACAGGGGCTCACAATATCCCTTCTGCTTTGAAGGCCCGCGATCAGTTACAAACTGTTTTGTCTTCTGCCAAATTCGAGTTGAGAAAATGGACGTCTAATGAGATCAAAATTATTAGTGATCTACCTTCGAAGCTTTTGACTTTTGTAGAGTCCAGCAGCTCAAAAACTCTGGGTATTCAATGGAATGCTCAATTAGATTAGTTTTATTTTAAAGTGGAGCCCATTTGTGAAAAATCAAACTAAACGAAAAGAGAAGTTTTGTCTACGATATCAAAATTATTTGACCCTGTAGGTTGGCTAGGCCCAGTTATTATTATCGCAAAAATGATTATGCAAAGAATTTGTTATGCTTATCTCTGAGACGCACTTGACTGCTAGAAGTTTTTTTAAAATCAACGGATATACTCTACGACACAAAGAACCCCCAAGGTAGAGCTTGTGGCTCGGCTATACTAATAAAATCGCGATTAAAACACTACTTAATGAGTGATCATTGCGAAGACTATCTTCAAGCAACTAGCATCTGCATTGAAGCTTTTCATCAAAACCTGGTGATTTCATCAATTTACTCTCCTCCCAGGTACTCTATTACAGAAAATCAATATAGTAGATTTTTTAATTCACTAGGCCTACGCTTTTTGGCGGCCGGTGATTATAACGCTAAGCACACGTTCTGGGGATCTCGCCTCATCACGCCAAAGGGTCGCGTTTTGTTTCACACAATTTTAAAAATGCGGTTAAATGTTATATCAAGTGGGCAGCCAACTTACTGGCCAACAGATCGCCGAAAAATACCTGATATTATTGATTTTGGAGTGGTAAAGTGTATGCCCAGCGAAATTATCCAAGTTGAAGCATCTTTAGATTTGTCTTCAGATCACTCACCAACTATTGTCACTATATATTCACATACAACACACGTATAAATTGGTTGAAATACAAAAAATATTTGAGTGCTCATTGTCCAGAAAATATTCAATTAAAAACGCCTGGTGACATAGATGACTCTATTAGAATGTTTGAGACAAACCTTAAGCAAGCTGCTCTAAATGCTACTACTACAAATCTTCAGGTGAGATATAATAAAATTTTTTCAGCAGATGTAGAACGGCTCTTATCCGAAAAAAGAAGAGTTCGTAGAGAATGGCAACGCTACAGATCCCCGCAACTAAAATCTAGGCTGAAGGAATGTACTAAACAGCTGAAAACTCTACTAGAATATCAAAAAACCTCTTCTCTTCAAAACTTTCTGAATGGGCTCGACGCAACACCTCAAACAGACTATTCGCTATGGAGAGCAGCCCGAGGCCTCAAAAGACCAGTGATATATAAGCCTACATTGCGAGCTTCGAATGGAGACGGGGAAGAACTGACGCTGAAAAAGGTACTCTGTTTGTAAATCAGTTGCAGAAAGTATTTACTCCAAATACGTCTGATGCTATAGTTGAGCTGCCACCAGTCCTCGCTATACCAGATGTTACTTTGAGGTTCCAGCATTCCAGACCACCAATTCGGTTTTAGGAGACAACATAGTACGATTGAACAAACACATAGACTCGTGAACGTGGTTAGAAAAACCTTCGAAGAAAAGAAATATTGTTCTGCGCTCTTCATCGATGTCTCTCAGGCATTTGATAAAGTATGGCACGAAGGTTTAATACATAAACTAAAGCAAAACCTACCCGAAAACACCCTTAAGCTTTTAGAAAGCTACTTAACTGAGCGAAAATTTGTTGTTAGAGAAGGTAATTTTCAAAGCCCTCCGCAACCCATTGAAGCCGGAGTTCCTCCACTACTATTAAAATAAACGAAATGCACAAAGAGGAATAGAGAAAAAAACAAATGAATTTATGCTTGTACACGAACATATTTTCATGAATTTCTTTCATTTTGAGAAATAAAAGTTAAACTAATTGTTTAAACAATATAAATATTGTTATTTATATATAAAAGATTTTATATGTGTGAATATTGTTGTCGAATAATTATTTGAGTTTTGCCAAAAGACGACGTGCTTTAACTGAACAGCTGAATGTTGTCTGTTCAATAACACCACAAAAATTATTGCCGTTTAGTTAACGCAGCTAGTAGTGCTTAAAAGTTTAACGAATAGTAAAAACAATAATTTTGGTGTTAACTTCTTTAAACGCCTTGTTTAGCGTTAAAATAAGTTTGTGAATTGCACCACTGCCCACCTATACAAATAAATAACCAAACTATACCTCAACACACTGAAGTAAAATATCTCGGTGTTCATCTTGATCGTCGTCTAACATGGAAGTCACACATAAATGCAAAGGTGACCCAAATGAAATTAAAAGCAGCTCAAATGAATTGGCTTATTGGAAGGAACTCTACTCTAAGCCTAGATTGTAAACTTCTTCTATATAACTCCATTCTAAAACCAATATGGTCCTACGGAATCCAGTTATGGGGCACTGCCTCGGCATCAAATGTAGAAAAAAATTTAAAGGCAACGAAATAAAATACTCCGTACGATTACAGCAGCCCCATGGTATGTCAGAAACAAGCGAATTCATAAAGACCTAGATGTGCAGCCGGTTAAGACAGTGTTTTCTAAACACGTGACAAGCTACATAAAAAGACTTGAGTTGCACCTAAATCCCCTAGCCCGAAACATCATTAACTTTAGAGGCCACACTCGGCTGAGAAGGAGGGACACTCTTGCTCTCAGCCGAACACGAGCGACGTAAACAACCGAACAACCAACCGCTGAAACAAATATTTTTGTCTGGCACTGGCTGGACTTAAAAATTAAAATTTTAGAGTTAAGATTTGATTACTTATTGTTAGTTCAATTTTATTGAAGATACAATAAATAAATATAACCGAAAAAAAATTTTGGCTCGATAATATTGATTGGGATAGTAAATATTATCCAGATTCCACGATGGGTAAACTATGCTCCAAATACTTCAGCTGGAATTCATGTTTTTTCTGACGCCTCGGAAAAAGCATACGCGGAGGGCAAACTGCTGTCTTGAAAAACAAAGGTCGCTCCTATTAAGTCTATTTCCTTGCCTCGGCTGGAACTTTGTGGAGCAGTTTTGGCTTCTGATCTGTTAAAAACAGTTCGCAATGAAATTGATATTCCAATTAAACACCCAGCAGAAATTATTGCTAGCTGGAAGCATTTTTATAAGGGACACTACAAAATGGAATCACTTGCAATTGCGCTTTTATAAAGCATGATTTTTGTTCGCGATGAGCCGCTTAGAAGCAATACTTTCTGCTTCCATAAAATGCTTATATTAGTGCTGAAAATCATCAAAATTTTCAGCACTAAAACTGAAAATATATGGAAAAATTTTTCGATGTGGTTTGTCGCGGCTTATGGATTTATTAACGTCATGTTAAAGGCTTATTACTTTTTATCTTCAGTTATCAATTTTGTATTTTTACTCACTGTCTGTTATTTTAATTTCAACTAGTATCGAACTAAGCATCTTCAGATTTGAAATCCAACGCACCAACCACTGAACCAAAAACACTGTTGCAAATCGGCGGCATGAAGTTAACATGAACTTACTCTTATAAATACATTATATTAAAATTATTTACTTTATTTTTAAAATGTACTGTTCGTGCATACACATATGTATGTGTGTGTACTGTTCGTGTATACAATCGAGAGCATATTTTAGGGTCTCGCTTACGTTAGTGCTTCCAAGAAGCACTATCGTCAGTGAGAGAAGTTAAATATTAAATACTTATGTTGCTCTGCATATATTTATTACATTTTAAAATTATCGTCAAAAACTAATAAGTATTCGAGCATATTTGTTCGTGTATTTTGCAAACTTTAGTGCATTTGTGGTAGCATTTTTGGAATCATTTGTTCTTAAATAAGCAATGCATTGCTTCTACCAGCTTTTAGTGCTTCTAAATGTCGAATATTTTTTGCTGGGCAGGTGTATTGTTGAACAGACGCTACTATTGTCCTTTGTGGGTTGCGGAAAACTCCTAGTAGCTGGACAACATTTGTGGCTAATAGAGTATGTAGAATTCAGGAGGATGTGGAAAAACATAACTGGTATCATGTTAGGTCGGAAGATAATCCAGTAGGTTTAGGTAGTAGAGGAGTTTCACCTTCGGAGGTGGCGAAAAGTGATCTCTGGTGGCATGAACCCGCGTGGCTTCGCGAGCCTAAATCTAATTGGAGTATAAACGATCTTTCCCCGCTGGACACAGATGTTGAAGCCAGAGCTGCCAAAACACACGCAACTTTCTTGTCGAACTTCGAAGATATTCTTGATAGATTTTCTAAGCTTGATCGTGCTCTTAGAGTGATATCGTACGTCTTTCGATTCTACTATAGGAGACACTCTATGCATAAAGCCAAACATACGTTCGAGTCTACAACAATATCAAGCAGTGAGATAACGGAAGTAAAATTACGGTTAGCGATTTTGGCGCAGAAAGTTCATTATCCTGAGGAATTTCAATCTCTTTTGTTAAAAAAGCTTATTTCAACAAAAGGTTCGTTACAGTCCCTTAATCCCTTTTTAGATAGTAATGGAGTGATGAGGTTAAATGGTCGTTTAGTAAAATCTCCCTCGTTATCCTATACGGAAAGACATCCAATTATTTTGCCATATTCATGTCGTTTTACAGTCCTGTTAGCAGAGTTTGTACATTTGATTTCGATTCATGGCGGAAATCAGCTAATGCTGCGGATTATACGCGTTGAATATTGGATTCCTCGGCACAAGGTTTTAGTTCGCACTGTAGTAAGCCGCTGCAAACGTTGCATATTAGAAAAAAAAACGTTCGTGTAATCAAATAATGGCTGCACTACCTCCAGAGCGAACTACTTTGGACCGACCTTTTACCACTACTGGTGTGGATTTCGCAGGTCCCTTCGACTTGAGAAGTTTTACTGGTAGGTCTTGCCGAATAACCAAAGCTTATGCTTGTATATGTATGTTTTTCAACTAAGGCAGTTCATTTAGAAGCGACAACAGATCTGTCGTCAGATGCTTTCTTGGCTGCTTTTCATCGTTTTATTGCTAGACGAGGTTGTCCACTAACGGTATTTTCCGACAATGGAACAAATTTCGTGGGAGCTTCTCGTGAGATTGAGAGAGATTTTCGCACTTTTTTAAAAGAAAGTCAGGCTCGAATGTGTTCGACATTTGGTGTTTAGAGTCTTTCGTGGCGGTCTATTCCGGCTGGTGCGCCTCATATGGGTGGACTGTGGGAGGATGCTGTCAAGAGTTTTAAACATCACTTTCGTAAGGAGGCTCAATCTGTAAAGTATACATTCGAGGAGCTTTCTACGTCCCCTATGTCCTATGTCGGATAATCCCGATGAGCCCGTGGCTCTCACTCCTGGTCATTTTTTGATAGGTGGTCCGATACTGGCCCCACCTGAACCATCGATTTATGAGTCAGCGATAAGTTTGATTAATCGATACCGCAAAGTTAAGGCACTTACGCACGATTTCTGTCGCCTATGGAAAGAAGAATATTTACAGACCCTGCATAAAGCTATAAATGGAAGTTTCTTTAGCGAGATGTAACTGTAAATGATTTGGTTGCCATTCGTCATGCGCAACTGTCCCTCACTTCCTGGAAGCTAGGTCGGGTCGTAAAAACTTATCCAGGAAGTGATGATTGTGTTCGTGTCGGGGACGTTCGTACTCAAAATGGGGTTGTAAAACGACCAATCACAAAATTGGTCATTTTGACTAATTGAAATTGTTTCATATAATAACCTTCATTGTTTCCTAGTAATATGGACGCCTTATCCACCATTTTCGAGGATGCTTTGGTGGAGGATTACGAGGAATCGATGGAGGTATCGGGTCCAGCGTATTCGGCATCTACCATTGTAGCGCCAGTAGAGGTGCCGCAGGCTTCAACGTCGTCTGAGCGGAACCCATAGTGGATTCTTCTATTGCTTAGCCGTCTGGAGCTATGGATTCTGCTCCTATTAATAAAAAGCCACAGCCCGTCGACAACTCTGACTCGATAGTTGCTTTGCCCAACAAGGTGCCGCCGGAAACTGGTGCAAAACATTGCAAACTTTGCAAAAAACCACATCCCTTACGGGGCTGTTATCGTTTTCGTCATCTGGCTAACGACAAGAAATTACGGCATATCTTAGTGTTCGGATATTGCTCGCGTTGCTTGTCGGACGGTCATGTGACGAAAGATTGTCGAAGCACTCGGAAGTGTAGCAAGTGTCAGGGTGCTCACAACACTCTGTTGCACTCCTCGAAGAGAAGACAGCCCAGAAGGCAACCAATTTAAAAAATAAATCGAAGCCTTCGCTAATGCCTATATGTCTGTCTGTTACACCTATGTTGCAGCCACTTCACGTCGTAACTTTTTCGCCAATATTGCAGGTGAAACTCCGGTTAGGGGATCAAAAAGTGCAGGTGCGTGGAGTGATCGATCTTTGTTGCAGCCACAGCTACATTAGCCAACATTTGGTACAAAGATTGAAAATTTCTTGCTCCGATTCGTATTGCGGTTTGACTGTGGAGTCTATTTATGATCTCCTAAAGCGGATTTCACTCACGGCTAAAGTGTCGAAAATACGTGGCATAAAAACCCCCCTTAGAGGATGTGACGGAAGTTGTTCGGGAACAGTTTCCAGATTTCAAATTGGCCGATCCGACCTTTTATCATTCGGGTCAGGTCGCCTTGGCTTTCGGTCCGGAAGTCGTTTCCCAAGTGATGACAGGCAAGACTTTTTCGAGTCCGGGTTGTCTACTGGCCCAACATACAATTTTTGGGTGGGTCGTATCTGGCCAATCACCTTTTTAAATTTAAAATTTTTTATCACAGATCATGGGTCTGTTCAAAACCATCCCTTTTGGGTTCAGTTTATGGGTCTGTGGTAAAAACCATACCGTCGAAACTCAGTTTATGGATCTGTTGGAATTGAAAAAAAATATATGTATATTATTAAAATGAGTTCCTTTTATCTTCTGATACTTAAGATTTACTGTATTGCATATAACTGTGTTATTGCAAACTAATTTAATTGGTGCCTTTTGTTTGACTCCTCTGTTAGGATCTAAATTTTGCTCCTGTTGCTAGCAACTTTGTATTTTTCGGAGTATTTATTTATATTCTAACGAGTAAGCGCTAACGGTTAGATTAAACTTCGTTTTTCGCCATCTTCAGCTTTTTCTAGTTATACTTGTTCTGTGAATTTTGAACGAATCAGATCGCCATTCTCCTAATTTAAAAGGTAAACTTTTGGAATAAATAAACTTGAGATTTTCTCTAATATTTGTTATTAAAAATATTGTGTTTTTATTTAACTTTTCTTTTCATCCTTTGCACATAAACAACCATCTTATTCGTGAAAAGTATAGTTTATTAACTTTTTAACATGAGTACAGACATTTTTCTTATGTCTTACTAGGTTTTATATAAGTAAAATGTATCATTGTAATTCAGTAATTTTTTATACTTTAAATTTAAAATTTGTTGATCAGTTTCATTCATACTTTACAAGCTATTTTGCTGGAAAACTCAACCCTGTATTGAGTAACTACTTTTAAGTATCGAGTACTCAAAAGAAAAAGACCGGTATTGAGTACTCAATACCCAAATACTCAATACTTTTACAACTATTTGAGGCCGTTTTTTCCTGTTTTGGGGTTTTTTTAATTTGGGGCGAATTTTCATAAAAATGGCCTCAAAATATGAATACTAAAAATATCCCCAAATTAAAAAATGGCATCAAAAATAGAGAAAATAACCCAATAGCTCGAATTTTTGTTTTCAGTACACACTTTTTGGGTCATTCTCTTTCATAATGTCTTTTAATGATGCACATATTCCCTTAAATATTGTTTATATGAATGAAGTGTTTATAATAAAATACTTATTTTTTGCATGTCAGAAATTTTAAATGAAACAGGAGTGTTTCCTGGATAACTATTAATGAAAAAAAAATAGAAAAAAATGTATGAGCATCCCCCGTGTGTGTATTCGTATCTGTCTCATCGACGACTAAATGAAGAGCATAAGAATCCGTGTGAAGAATGTGTGTGAGATAATTTCCACAATTGTGGTATGGGTTGCATGTCAATGTTTTAAGCACACATCAAGGTGGATTTATACAGGTGATATTATAAGCACAGCTGTTCTACTTTTTTTCCGCAAATTAGATGCTCGGATGTCAAAATTTGTTTACGTTGACATAGAGGCTGAGATGTCAAATGTTATCGTAATGTTGTAGTTGTTTTAGAATCAACACCACCTGATAAAATTAATTCACCTTGGCACACATGAATGAATAATTTGCTTTTTCTTTTAAGTAGATATACGTATGTCAATAGTGCAGGGAAACGCAAATGCTGGGCGCGGCGCCTTTTCATTTAAGCTGAAAGTCCATAACACGCGTTTCGTGCGTTGCGCGTTTTGTGTGTATCATACTTTAGACGCCTTTCTAAATTCAAGTTACATGCAACGCTTTTTGTGCGCCAATGTTTATGTTTTGATCAGCTGTAGTGTAATTATTTTTATCAAATAAAAATAATTTTTGCAAAAATGTTAATTGAAATTGAAATGTTAAAAGAATTTGTGGAGTTTATTGAGTTTATAAGTATAATATTTTGTGCAACAAGGGCACACTCAAAGCTCCAAAATAAAACGAGATGGTTTTGGGTGCGTCCCTTGTATTTGGAACGGGAAGTGAGTGGTTTTTTGAACTCAGCGAGAGCTATTCCAACAGATTATCGTCTCTTCTTGACTTTAATGTAAATTTAATTGTGTCAGTACAATATTGAATTAAGTATAAAGATAAATTGATAAAATTAATAAACATAACAGAGATGAAACTTATTACATAAAATTAATCGATAAATAAAATGAAAATTTTGTTGATGAATGAATTGTGTTAAATAATTAATTTTAATATATTTTATTCTTGAAAACATTGTAAACTCTATTGCGATAGGGTTTTTTTTATTAACGACTTCTTTTTTTGTAAAAAAATAGTCCACCATACAAACATATTTATCGATAACATTGAAAATATAATATAATTTGTCATCCCTGACTATCCAAAACAGCTGTCATTTTTTCATGGCGCATGCGACGCATACAAAAGTAGAAAGTAAACCTACTTTTCGCGTCAAGTGTTTTACGCTTTGTGCTATGTAACTCGTCACATACATTTACACTGATTCTACTTTTTTGACAGCCGCTTATAACGCGTTACCGTGTGTAACGCGTGTTATGGACTTTCAGCTTTAGAGACCAACCTAAATTACGACGCAAAGCGTTGTCTGGCTGTCAAAATTTCTCATGCCCATACAAAATGTATGAAACCAACCGAAATAACGCGGCGTCATCGCTTTGCAATTGGAAAATCCAATTTTGACAGCGCGTAAAGAAGTGAAGTTGGCTGCAAAAGTAGTGTTGTTTATTTTATTAATGCTCACACATATACTTACAGTAATGTAAATGTAGCTACTTTCAGGTCAATTAAGCGTCTTCATCTCTATATCTTATTTCTATTTAGAGTTTTTTATTAATCAAAGTGAGTAAACATTACTGTTTCTGGCACAACGTTAACGCTCTAATTTAGGTTACCCATGTCAGCGTAAAAGTTAAGCGTTAAATTACGTTGCGCTTTGCGTCGTAATTTAGGTTGGTCTGTTACTCTTCTATTACGTACGTGTGCACATGCATTGTAGAGAAATAAACAACTTTAATCAGTCTAGCTTGAGCATTCAAACAGACAGGTTGTCTGTATCGCATATTTTAAGAATCAGCGTTGCCATAGAAAAAAATTGTCCCAACTTTTTTTGTAGTTACATTAAAAATACACTAACAAAAGATGTGTGATGAACAACATGAATTGAATTTTTTATTTTCTTTAAATTATTTTGGCAAACCAGAATGTTTGGTTTGCCAACGTGCGTTATCGCGCACTAAAAAACATCACATGCAAAGGCATTTTCTCGCATATCACAAGGACTAGAAAGTATTACTGGCAGCGTTGCCAATTTAGCATATTTAATGCTAGATCTAGCATTTTTTGAACTCATCTAGCATGAAAAAATGCTTTTAGCATATTTTTCAGCATTTTTCCAAAAATTATTTAGCATATTTTTGCGTTTAAATTTTTATGTTTTACTTTAATTTGTACCTTATTACCGGATGTACAAATATTTAAATGTGATGTTCCACATGAAAAGGGACCTAATCTTTCTAAAATCTAAATCTATTTTTGGTACTTCCTAAAAGTACACATTATTGCTAGCAAAAATTTATATAAATAACCAGAAAATTCCAAAATATTGTTTTGAAGTTCTAGTATGGAAATCTCAAGCTTTGGAATATTGAGGTTCAAAGTTTATACATTTTTCAAACTTTTCTAAAATCTGATTCACAGTTTTCCGTTTTTTTATAATTCCCATTTATCAATCTAGTTTAAATCGATTGTAGAATGCTCAGTATATGTATTAGCGCCGTTATCAATAAAAATATTAAGTTGCAGTTAACATTAAACTTAAAATTTAAATCTTGATTAATAAAATTTCATTAACACAATGCTGATTTACATACATATTAAATTTCAATTAAATTTAACTTGAGTTTATGTGCTTAACTGAAGAAATTATTGACATTTAAAAATAAAATAATTTTTTGTTATTATGTAAATATTTAACATAAATTTTCAAGAATAATTAACTTCAACCTTAAATTTACCTAAACGTCTGTTTTTAGTATATCTGTAAAATTTGGTCTGGGATCATAGGGGCACTTTTCCTTTACAACACCATATATAATGTTTCATTTTCGATACAAAAAAGCAAAAGAACAACATTGTATATATATCCAAAAAATGCAACAGTGTCTTGTATCAACTTTGGTAGAAATGGTACCACTTATAAAAATAATAATGAAAATGAAGTTGAAGATGACTGGATATTTTGATATGTCTAGAATTTCGTTATTTCTTATATTTTAGATGAAAATTGTAAACAGGAAAACCTTCACAGAACCTTAAGAAATATTTTAAAGAAAAATGCGTTATTTTTTATTAACTAACGGCCACGCCACTCTGGCGTTTTTAACACGCCCGTTTCTGCTTTTTTGAACCAATTAGGGCCTGGCCCTAAGCAACCAATTTTTTAAATTTA
Source organism: Panzeria rudis (assembly GCA_956483635.1). Taxonomy (NCBI): domain Eukaryota; kingdom Metazoa; phylum Arthropoda; class Insecta; order Diptera; family Tachinidae; genus Panzeria; species Panzeria rudis. The sequence goes on from OY101447.1 coordinate 68,403,095, forward strand.
ATCTTAAAACCTTTTTGCAATGTTTTGTCGTCTACTTTTTTATGTTAAAAACGAAATAAATTTTCTTTTATTTTAAATGCGATTGTAAAATATAATAAAATACTAAATATGTATTCATGGTGTAATCTTATACCATGCTAATTACACTGTTCTGACAAATTTAGAGGATTTTTCTTTGCAATTTTTACCATATTTACACTACGCAACTTTGTTGCATGCAACTCTCTTTTTTCAGTGAGAAAGCCAGATAAGAAATACAAAATGTATACATTTCTATTTCAACACTCTCACTTAAAATGAAAATTACATGCAACAAATTTGCATGGTGCAAATATGGAATTTGATTAAATGTTTTTTAGCATTTTTTCAGCATATTTTTAGCATATTTTAGAATTTTTTTAGTAAAACTCTTAGCATTTTTCCTCATCAGGTTTTGGCAACACTGATTACTGGTGATGCAAGAGAAGCCCTCGTTATTAAGCTTAAGAAAACTTTTTATGAAAAATGATTGCTGATTCTAGTAAACCTAATTCTGAAGAAACTGCAGAGTTTTGTTTAAAAAGAAAGGCATCTTTTGTTGTTGCTACGTCTCTTGCTAAACGTTGCCGTCCTTTTGACGATGGCGAGTTTTTCAAAGAGCTTAGCAATGATGTTTAAAATGCTTTGGCGAAAAGTCTGAAGAGATGCGGAAAATTATAAATGACATTCCCTTGTCCGCTCGAACAATTATTCGACGGACTGAGCATATCAGTGCGTTTATCTTTTCAAACATTAAGAAAAGAATGCTTAATTGCCAATTTTTTTCCATATGCGTAGATGAATGCACTGATCAGGGCTGTCAGATGTGGCGATTTCTCGCCAAACGTAGCGATTTTTCAACCTGTTTGGCGTCTAAAGTTTTGATTTGGCGACATGGCGACTTTTCTGGCGATAAATAAATTTATTGGCGATTTTTATGGCTATTTTTTAAAATAAAATTGAAGCTAAAAATTTTTATAATTCGGGAAAATTACTTTGTTTAAAGAGTATTTTAAAAAATAAATCCCAACAAAACTCGTCTGCAAGAAATTAAAACAATGTGATTTTAGTGGCTTTTCTTATATTATCATTAATGGGCTTTCGAATTTGGATGAGAACATTTTACAAGAAACAATTTTTGGCGATTTTATTTCTACTTTTGGCGATTTTCTGCTAAATTTTTATACGAACATTTTATAAAAATGTATGCTAAAAAAAGTATTATGTAAAAACAAATTTATTATCAAATATATATTAAGAAAAACTACATAAAATTGATTTTGGCGACTTTTGGCGATTTTTAAAACCAATTTGGCGAAATAGGTCGGAAAAAATCTGACAATCTGATCTGAACGATGTATCTCAGGTAATTATTTGTGTAAGAACTGTCAATGAAAATTTTGACGTCCACGAAGAAATGTTTTTCCTATATGGCTTACACAACAATGTAAAAGGAAAACTTATTTTTGATATAGTAAATTAAAACGTTCTTTCTTTTACTGATAATAGTAAGCTTTGCTCTGTATGCACTGATGGTCCCAATGGAAATTTGCTGAAAAGTAATTTAAATATATATGAGTTTCATTGCATTATTCACCAACAGGCATTATTTGCAAAAAGTTTGAATGTAATGAGTATAATGAAAATTGTGATTAAAATTATTAACAAAATACGAGGTCCATAACGCTTTAAATCATAGAAAATTCAAAGATTTTCTTGACCTCGTACATGCCGAATATAGTGATTTGGTTATGCATAGACTTTTTAGCCTTCGCGCGGCAGTTATTTCGTTTTTGGACGAAAGTACAACAAATGAAACCAAAGCATTGGCGGAGCATTTGAAAGACAAGGCCTTTTTATTAGATTTTACGTTTTTGACAGACATTACCGAATTTGTTAATCAACTTAACATCCAGTTGCAAGGAAAAACACAAACGATTTTTGACCTGTTCTGTTCAGTAAAGCAATTTATTAGAAAACTTGAAATTTTAATGCAAAATCTTAAAGATAATAATTTGTTAAGTTTAAAAAGAAAATTTGAAATTCATTGCGAAGTTCCAAATAGCAATAGCAAGCTAAATGAGTATGTAAATGTGCTTCAATCTTTAGTAATTAATTACAAAAATCGTTTTCATGACTTAGAAAAAATTGAAAATTTGATTGAAATGCATAACAACCCTTTATTATGTAATATAGAGCACCAAAGTCACGATGTTAAAGCAGAATTAATTGAAATGAGGGAAGATCTAGCTTTACCTTTAACTAGTGGTATATAGTTTCATTGCATTAAAAAACTTTTTTTTTAAATAAAAAAAATAAAAATCAGAAATCAAGTAAAATACCAAGTTTCATCAATATTAACTTTTTATTCCATGTAAATATCTTTTCTAATAACATTTATACGCTTATTTTCAATAAAAAGTAGAAAATTTCATCTCAATAACAAGTTACTCAATACATAGCAGTTAGTATACACATGGAGCAACAAAAGCTACTTTTTACAAATAAAATAAAAAAAGTGGTTACTGGAGCACAAAACAATATATTTTACTTTCAGTAAAAAGATGTTAATTTCTAATCGGCTTGATAAAAGTTTACAAAAATGTAAATTTTTCTTCCAAACATATGCCGGAAGCAGTAATGAGAATACAAAAAAATTCTATCGAATATATTTTGAGAAAACTTTATGTAAATCTTCTTTGTTGTTTTTCTCCATTCCGACTTTTTGGCATATGGGCCAAAAATATACTAAGGTCGTGATATTCAAACTAAAAGTCGAAATCGTTTAATAGATAAACATTTAGAAAATTTAATAGCTTAAAATGTTGCCCATATGAAATAAATATTGAAGATGTAATGCGATACCAAGACTGATTTCCTATTTTGCAATTGCTATTGTTATTTGGAACTTCGGTTCGAGTTATGATTAACATTAAAATTTTTCTAATAAATTCTTTAATTGCAGAATATAGCTCAAAAATTGATTTGGTTTTTCTTTGCAACTAGATGGTAAATTGATCAACAAATTCATAGCCAAATCACTATATACGGCATGTAAGAGATCAATAAAATCGTATAATTTTGTATGATTTAAGGCGTTATGGCCACCTCGTATATTGCTAACAATTTGAAGCACAATTTTCATTGTACTCATTATATTAAAATTGTTTGTAAATAGCGTCTGTTAGTGAATAATGCAATGAAAAACATATACATGTGTATTTATATTACTCTTTGCCCAATGTCATACAAAACCTTCTTTTTACACACCATCAGTGCATACAGGGCAAAAATTATTCTTATCTGTAAAAGAAGGAGCATCTTTATTTACGGTATCTAAGATAAACTTTTCTCGCACACTGTAGAGAAAACATTTCTTTGTGTATGCAAAAAATTTCGTTTTTGAATTTGTTTTTAAATTTTATAATTTTTTGTTTGATTTTTAAATATTGCAGCACAATATTTTAATAAAAAAATGTTTTTTTTATTAAATAATTACGAATTTTAGTTTTTAGTTTTACGAGTTTTCTGGTGAATTCATCAATAGAATACGAATTTTAGCTTTTTCTGTGTATCGTCGTATCGACAGTAAAATATCGTTGATACCGATACATCGGCAACATATCGGTATCGTCGACATATCGGTATCGGTTACATCCCTAATTTTGACATTAGTTCAATATAAAAACTAGTATCTTAAAATAATGTATATAACGCCACTTAAACCCAGCGGCTTAATTGGTGCCACAAAATATATAATTTTTCCCCAATGTGCATTGTAATGCAATGCCGAGACTGATTTTCCAATTTTTTTCAAATATGTATTCATATTAAAATTAAGTTTACCTTTGGAGATTTAAAATTTTTAATTGGGGAAAAGAGACAAAAGCTTACTGGCAACACCGATTCGTGGTAAGAGCGGAGAGAGTTTATAAGTAATACAATCGTAAAATGTAATAGTATAGGTCGCCTTTCCCTGCAACAGTGAGAACTAATAAATCATTGCTCAAATACGATAGGCCCAGCGTGACCGTTTTGCGACTAAAGTGGCAATTTGCCACTTTTTCAACTGCCTTGCCACTTTTAATGCCCCTTTTTTAAAATGACCTAAATCTGCCACCTTTTGTAATATCATGCCCCTTTTTATGAAATGATGCTTCTTGTTTTAATATAAGCTTTTTATGGCACGAAACTGTTTTTATAAAAAAAATCTCAAGACAAAAATTTGTTTTTGAGTCTATCATGTAAAGTCTTATGACAAAAACTATTTTGAAATAGTTTAAGAGTTTAGATCTATAGATATTCATTATTGTATTAAAATTATTAAAAATAACACCCTGATTCACTAACACGAACAAGAACGTTTTGTTAAAAAGTTTTATGAAAATCACGCACCTTTAAATATTTTTAAAATTATTTTCATGCAAATTTTGGTGCCATGTCACAATATCCAGTGACATAATGTCCAAAGACATTATGTCACTGCTAAAAATGGCATAACATCTATGGACATTGTGACACTTTTCATAGTGCCATGAACTTTATGACATTATTATTATCACCATTATGACACTTTGAAATGTGTCATAATGTCCACACTTTTAAAAATGAAAACAAATTCAAATATATGTACATGTTTTTGACTATTCACTTTTTACTTCTGAAATCGGTGACAAGTAATAAAAGATCAATTGACGTTATTGCATTTTAAAAAGTGAAATAAAATCAAGAACAACTTGCAAATAGCGTCAACAATGCTTAAAATATGTCCAATCGACATCGTCGATTCAAAGAAATATTTGGAAATTAATTAAAATTGTTAAGAAATTTTATTTTACTACAAAATATTCTTTGCGTAGCTGGCCTTCGGCCGGGCTTCAGTATTTTTTCTTCTTGGTATATTGAAAAGCGGCCTTCGGCCGGTCTTAACGATTTTCTCCTCTCAGCATACTCAGCGGCTTCGCCGACCGAAGGCTGGCTATGCAAAAATCTTTACTCAGCGAAACTGCTTTTCGATATACTTTACTAATGTGCTGTTTCCATATGCAAACAAGCGTCTTGAGTAAAAAAATGTTTATGGAAATTGCTAAAAAAAAATGTGAGTGCCTTTCACATAAATTTTATACAAACAAGGCCTGTTTGCATTGTTTGTCTAAAATTTATATAAAAAGCAGTCAGTTTTTTTAACGAAAAAACATCAAAATTGATTTATTTTATTTCAAAAGCATTATATGCCCTAGAAATTCATTAAATATTAGAATTTGGTTCAATTATTCCCTTTTTAAAAAAGTTGCCCCTTTTTTTGAAAGAATCCCCTTTTTGGTGCCACTTTTTTCCTCAAAATCCCCTTTTTGTGCCACTTTTTAAAAATTTTCAACGGTCACCCTGGATAGGCCTATTCATCGTGCTCATTAATGTTCATAATCACTGTTGCCAGATTTGTAGATTTCTCTGCATTTTGCTGATTTTTTACTTAAAAATTGACATAGTGAGATTTGCAGATTTTCGTCCTTAAATTGCAGATTTTATACAATGTCACTTCAACAAGTAAAACTACTGGAAATCTGATCTATATACATATATAATAAATATATATGACGTATTTTGTTACCCTTATCAAATTAAAGATTGAGTTTTTTTAGGAGAAATTCCAAAACATTTGGGGTTCTAGAGATGCCCGTGCATGGAATACATTATTTGAAAGGTTTTTCAAGACGTGTCCAATGCGTAATTAAACTTTTTTCATTCGTAGCACCAACAATGTGATATTCCATAAGAAAAACGGTAGTAATGATATTAATTATATGATATTAAAAAAGCGCATTTTTATACTTATAAGTCATAGTTTGGTTTGTTTATCTATATATCCAGTTTGTGAGTTGATCCGTATGTCATGAGACAACTTATGAACTTTAGGATACCCTTTGAAATGTCTTTTGAAGTCGCGTCTAGTGGTATAAAACTTTTCCAATGATGCCATTAACTAATTATTTCGCATAAATTTGAAAAAATAAGTGTTTTTGTGGGGTATTACAATACTGATGGCTCGGTTGGGCTGGTTTTCAGGTCCATTGCATGGGACTACAAAAATAGACAATCGACCTCACGAACTATCATCGCAAGATCCTCAAAAGATTTTGGTATTACTTATGTATGTCAAACCGATCTGTAAAAGCAAAATTAAACGAAACTGAAAAATTGCTAATAACTGTGTAAACATTTATACTGAGATGAGTGATTAAATTTTGAAAAAAGTTTGATTGTAAAAAGCAATTTTTAAAGGGAATAAATTTAAATATTGCAATAAATTTACAAGCACAATTATGAGCCATATTTATAAAAAAAATTTCTACTGTTTATAAAATAAATTTCCTTTGAAATGAGCTAAAATAAATTGCTTTTACAAATTTTGTTAATCAAAATGAAATTTATGGATTTGTTTCATAAATTCTTTATTTTATTAAAAAAAAATTGGCAAATGAGGCCAAAAAAATTTTAAATTGCACATGTTTTTAGTTTATCACATTCTTTGCAGATTTAAGAAATATTATGCAGATATTGCAGATTTTTTAGCCCCAAATTTGCAGATTTTAGAGGAAATTTTTTGGCAACAATGTTCATACCCACAAATTTCGGTGGTAGTTTTTATCGTTTATGTTCGGACGCTTTGTTTTATTTACATACATATTAGAGGGCTGCACGAATATACTTGAAAGTACTCGTATGTATCTTTGTGTGTGTATGCATGTGTGTTTTTTGTATAAATGTGTGTATATATGTATGTATATAAGTATCCCTGCAGACAAAGTAACTGATATGTAGTTGGAACTATACTAGTTGCTTTTTGCTTCAGACTAGTTGCCTATCTATCCTTTTTTCATATATCGAACTATCGATTTTAACATTAGGTTGTCATAGGAGACCAACTAGTTCATTTGTATACAGTTATATCCCAGTTGGAATCCTAGTTATAGTAAACTAGTGCGCTTACTAGTGCTTTTATTAAGAGTTTTGTAACTCTTAAAAAATCAACCGGGGTATGAACACACATTCATCATACTTTAAGGCAAGTACTCTACCCACTGAGCCACATTCTACTTATTTTCTTAATAGCTAAAAATATGTTTTATATAAAATCGTATACCTGAAAATTTTGTCCCTTTTTGGCTAGTATCGTTACTAGTCTCGATACAACTAGTAATATAATTGTCCTTTTTTGACTAGTATCGTTACTAGTCTCGATACAACTCGTAAAATGATTGTTCTTTTTGACCAGTAACGTTACTAGTCTTGTTACAACTAGTAATATGACTGTCGTTTTTTGACTATTATCATTACAACTAGTAATATGACTGTCCCAAAGCGTTACTAGTTGTCACTTTAGCTGCTGGGATATTTGGTCGTGGCTATGTATGTACACACATATACATGCATGTATACATAAGTATATATATAAGAACATACATCTATGCACACACGGAATTCATACTAGTACATTCTACGAATACATTTGAGTACACTTTGCAGCCCTCTAATACATATATACATCTGTTTAGTGAAATCGCGTAATCTGAAATCGATCGATTTCCATCATTTACTAGTTTATCACAGAATTATGGAATACAAATATTTCATATAAATCACATAAATTTACTAGTTATTCAAGGGATATTTCAAAATGTAACTTTTGACGAAAATCGTAACTTTTTTCAAAGAAATGCGTATTTTTTTTATTCTTCCGGTGGCAACACTAGTAGTATAAGTCCTTTCTAAATTGTAGCAGCACGAATTAGATGACTTCAGCAAATCTCTTGTTTGGACTAGATTGGAGACATTCGAAACAAACAGTGTAACGCCCTTTGGCTTGTAATATATTTGTATATCCTTTCCATATTTGCAAATGAATGTGGAATGTATAATATTCCTCTAGCAGTTCTTGAAATATCAGTAACCATCAGTTTATTTAGTTCATTTTTCATCTATGCCTTCGATCAAAAGATACATGTGCTGCCGTTTTTTTCCAAATACATTTTCGATTTCATTTACAAATTCACTTACATATAAATGAATATTTTATAATTAATCTTTCCCGCGAAGCCAATTCGGCTTATCTGCAGGATATATGTATATTAAATTTAAAATTTCAAAAATAAGAAAACTTTAACAGTAATTAATTTGTTTGATAATATGTACTATTTCTGCTTCTTTGCGTTAATAATTCGGAACGATTTTCCTTCTTGTAAATATATTCCAGAAAACACTGAAGATGGCCGTAACCAGTCTGCTTATGAATCAAATTTGACGTGGGATGACGGAAAATCGTTCCGAATTCAAACAAACCCCGTCACTCTCAAACACTCAACTTAATAATTTGTACATCCAATGTTAGGAAACATTTTTAATATGAGCACAAACTTATTCAACCATAAAAACATTTCATTATTAAAATCAATTTTGGCTTTTAAGACTTCGCAGCATTTGAAGTAAATAGGGAACATTTTGAAATAGTGCTAAATTAGTCATTGGGGTGCTATTGTACTTTTGACTTTCAAAAAGTGCTAAATAAAGTACAATTGTACCAAATTTTGTATCCCTGATCGGAATAAATAAGGGTCATTATTACAACTTGGCAATAGTTAAAGGTAGGATTTTGTCAGATGGATAAACAATTTATCATTATTACAAAGTTACCTTAACCTACAAGGTAGGATGAACTTGCTTTTAACTTATCGCTCACTTTCAGTTAAAGTAAATTTGTAAAAAAGATAAACATTGTATCCGTCCAACAAAATCCTGCTATTAACTATTTCCAAGTTGTAATAATGGCACTTAGTGTAGCAAGTAAGTTCTTCGGATACATAATTTTCATAGTACTTTTACAGTAAAGGCTTATTGGGACAAACTATATACAAGGCCTAGATGGTAAGCTCCCACTATACAGCTTGACTTTAAATCAGAGATCGCCGAAGAGAAAACTTTTAAATGAGAAATAACTTGTTGTTTAAGTGTGTTGGTGTTTATGTGCTTTGTTGAGAGGTACAATGCACTGTTATGTTCTTGTTGTTGTTTATTTTGATTCTTTGTGTTGTGTAAATGTAAATAGCCGACAAACATTGTGGCTGATGACCAAAAATAATCGTCTGATTCTGCTTTAAAGCAGGCGCAGGCGATGTGTAGCCGTGAGCCACGACGTTTGCTGACTACTTTTCGGCTATTTTTAATTTTTACATTTACACAGAAGACAATTTACATGTACCAACCCAAACAAACAAAATAAACAACAAGAGCACATCAGTCATTTGTACCTATCAACAATGCAATTAAACACCACCACACTTAAACAACAATTTTTTCTCATTTATTTAGTTTTCTCTTTGCCTGGCTCTGCTTTAAGGCCAAAATGGTGTTATGCGACTCATCTATGGAGCACTGCTATACCAAGAGTAGAGACAACGTTCAAGTTGTAAGCACACTCAAAAGAAAAATCAGTCCATCCGTACTTACATTAATCCGAAGCGGTGTCAAAAGTAGGGTAATCCCGGTACAAGTAGGGTAATCAAGTACAGAAAGATTGTTTCAAGTCGGAATATTCAAGTGCGAAATACTTAATTTTAGCCTGACTAGCCTTTATTCATGTAAAAAAATCTCATTTTAAGTACGAGTATGTTTATAAACTTTATACACAGTCGTACTCGTACTGTGTTGGTGTTTGTTTGGTGATGATGGCCACAAATCATTGTTCTGCTCTTGTTGTTGTTTATTTTCATTAGTCGGGCATAGCCGACAAGTAGCTGATACACGTCGTCTTGCATGTAGATTCAAGCCCGCTATACACTTGAATCAATCCGCCGCGTACTTGAATCAATCCTAAACTGCGTACTTTAATCAATCCCGCGCGTGTTTGAATCAATCCCGAATCAGGCTAACTTTTACTTATTTCATAATCCTGGAACAGACTTGAGAATTTTTATTTTTACTACTTATATAAATTTTATATTTTTACTTACTTGTTTTAATTTAAATTTATTATTGTTCATTCCTGGTATTGAACTTAACTCATCAGGTTTTGTAAACCAACGCCTTAGACAACTCAGCCAACTCGGTGTAGAAAGAACGACGGCTAAAATCCAGTATAAACCGGCAGCATGTAATACGACGTTTGTAGGCTATTAGCCGGCGGTGCACGAACTTCTCTTTGTTCGTGCACCAACAACAAGACAACAACATAAGCACAACATGCAACTGAAGCTGTCAACAAGCAAACAAATACCAACACACTACGAGTGTGTAAAAAGTTTATACTAATAGTAGTACTTAAAATAAGAATTTTGTACACAATTTAAGTATTTTGTTATTGATTCAAGATTTTTTACGTGATTATCCCGTTTTCGTCTTGACTTAAGTATACCCAGGCAGAAATTGCCAACCGTACAAAAAATATAGCACTGGCAAAACACTTTTTATAGAAAAATTAGTACTATTTGCCAGCGTTAAAATTTTCAACCCGTAAAATGTTTTGCTAACGTTTTAATAAACGATTTTTTTGTTAAATCTATTGTTTATTTCAACTTAAATAAATTACTTGCGTAAAAGAGTGATAACAATGGATATATTTTGAAATTTGGTAAGAATACACTTAACATCTACTATACCTATGTTTATTTTAATATAATTCTGGTCTAAATTGTCGCCGTTGACGATTATAATTACCAAATCGGTAAAAGGGAACTAGGTCTGGCGAAAATGGGTTCAATTTGTATACAGAAAATTTTGATATAACCATAATATTCCCATTACTCAACCCCGTTTCACACTATAATACAAGTCTTAAGACATTGGATTTTGTTAGTGAGAAATCAAATAAAAACGGTTGTGATTGTTAAAAAATATCTAACGTAACATTACATTTTGTTTCTAGACTATCACACTTCAAATAATATGAAAAACATGAGTAGAAACAAACCGATTAAGACCTTTCAGTAGCATCGGCTGAATATTTTCATGTAGGCGGAGCCGGTACCGACGCTTGATAATTTTCGGCGATTCAAGTTTTCGATAAATTTTTTATAAAAAATTACCAGAAAAATACAAAAGAAAAGTACGAACACTTTTAGAAAACAAAATACATTCGTATCAAACAAACACAGCGGTGGTTTTTGAGCAGCCATTTCAAGAGGAAGATTAAATCATCGGCGGCGCCACATTTTTCTTTAATCTATTACAAAGGCGCAGTCGATTCCAGAACCGTAGCTAGATCCATTGTTTTCTTCTTTTGCTTTTGTAAAAATGCAACACTGATAGGATGAAAAGTCTTTCGTTTAGAAAAATTTCTAAAAATGAGAGTGTTATGGGGTGTCAAATTTCTTTCAGTACTATTTGAGATTTTCATGACATGGTTTTCACACTATCATACATTTGCATATTACTAGAGTTTTTGGCAAGTCTTAATACTCTGTATTAAAGTGTGAAACGGTTTTATTAAACGTGCATTATGTGGGGAATGGAAGAAAATTTATTCATAACGATTAGTAAAGTTAATCTATGCATTAAAACCGGGTTTCCATACAAAATTTGTACATTAAACCAGCATTAACTTTAATAAATTTTTATGAATATGACCCAAAACCTTCTTTTCTTAAATTATAACAAAACAAAACTTACAATTCTGCTGTTTACACTTGCAAGAATAAATATCCGTACAGCCTTAAAAAAAACTTAAATGTGTTTAGTGACCGAAAAATTAAACATTTTCCGTGATGTATTATATTGTAAAATATGTATTAACATCTTCACTTTTCTTTTAAGATTTATACGAAAGTTTACTGCATTATATGTGATTTTTATTATGCGAAAAGTGCAGTATGTTAATATTATGCACAAGAATAAGTATTCGTACAGAACTAGTCTGGTGACTTCCACGTGTAACGGTTCTTCCTGCAAAGCTTAAATTAATGCTTTTGTATTGTATTAAGTCGCATCTACAAGATTTTATTTAATTTTTGTGGTAAATTTGCTTTTCAATGCCTATTTGAGAAATAATTTCCAAATCTGAGGAAATTGAAACAGACGCGTCAGGACGAAAGGAAAAGTATCCTTAAATTAAGAGATGAAGGAAAATCGTACCGCGAAATAGCTCAAATTACAGATAGAAGCTACTCTTCGGTACAATATGTGCTTGAAACTTTCAAACGCACAAGTTCTAGTTTATCAAATCCTCGTTCTGGCAGCCCATCTAAATATAGCTCTCGTGAAAACTCCTTATTTTCGGTTCTGTAAAACGAAGTTAAAGAATTATCGCTTCCCAAATCTTCAAGAATATCAAAGAATTTTTTGGGAACAACAACCATGAAGATACAGTTCGAAAAATATTAAAAACAGGCTGACGATCACGGCCCTGTAGCGCGTAGAAAAGCATGTATATATGACATCAATAGAAAAATGTGTTGAGGATTGAAATTGACTACGTAAATAAGCTTCTAGGAACCAGTTTTGTTTTCAGACGAAAGCAAATACTGCGACTGAAAACTTACACTACGTTAAATAAAGAAAATTTTGTTCCAATAGTTAAACATTATGGAGGTGGCTTTATGGTGTTGGGCTGCATGGCTGTCAGTGGGGCTGGAAACCGTCTGTTTATTGAGGTTAAAATCGACCAGTTTAGAGACTTAAACATTCCAAAACAAAATTGATTTCAAAGTGTGGAGCAACTTTATGTATGAGACGTCTTTTGGCTCCAACGGGACAATGATCCTTAGCATACGGCTCATAATGTAAAGCTTTGCTTGCTTTATAACACCAAAAAACCATCTATAACCACCCCATTAGTCCGCATTGAGCATTTTTGGAACTTACTGGAGCGTAAAATTCGACAAATCGATATAACTTCCAAAGAAATGGTAAACATTTTCATCGTGGAAGAGTGGGATCAAATAACTAGGGAAGATATACCTAAGTTAGTTAAATCTATGAATCTCGTCTTGCAGAGGTTCTTAAACAAAACGGATATTCCACAGGCTATTAACTCCTAAACATTTTTTAAAAATATTGGTTTTAATTTATATTAATTTTCGTGTACGAATACTTTTTCTTGTGAATTTTGCTTTTATTTTAAGTTTATTCCACTGTAACGTAGAATACTCTAATAATTTATAATTTGAGATATTAGTACATTTGTATTAGTTATTGCTATAATTTTCCTAGTCCGAAATTTTTTTTGGTAAATGTACGGATATTTTTTTCTGGCAAGTGTATATAATATTTCCAAGTGTATAGTCTTATTACAAGTATATATTTGTAATAAGACTATAAACTAATAGAATATTATATTATTTTTAGTTATTGGCAATTTGGGAAAACACTGTAATTTTGGAGTTCGAAGTAATAGGAAAAGGTTGTACTGAACAAAAAAATTATATTGGGACAGCACTTAAATTTTGGTTTTAACAGTCTATAGCCAACGATATAAAAAACAATCGGGCGACCCCAGCATGAGGTCATCATTTCTGTGTTTGCTTTGCCAACAAAAGTATAACTTGTAATATTTTGCCAATGTTTTTAACACCTTATGAAATGCTTTGCCAACGTTGGGCCGATTGTATTTTTCTGCCTGGATATTTTAGTGTTATTCGTACTTAAATTAGTCTTACTCAAAGTAAGTAGAAAATACTTGAATTTAGTACGGCGTTTTTCTTTCTATGCACTGGATTTTCTAAACTACTAGCATTCAGCATTGTAATCTATATTGGCCACACACAGTTGAGGAAGATGGATAGCAACTGGCAGAAACACAAGTTTTTTTCTAGCGGTTCTGGATTTCAATAGTTTACATTTTAGAGTTAAGATTTGATTATTTATTATCAGTTCAATTTACATATATTAAAGATACAAAAAATAATAATGGAACAAAAATAATTATTTTTGACAGAATAATTTCATTTCCCGATAACGAAGAAGCGGGCCAAGTACTAGTTTTACGGAGTGCTGTTGACTGAATGGTTAGCGCGTTTGACTACAAAGCCTGAGGTCTTGAGTTCAAGACTAGTTTCAGGCAAGCCAACGAATTCATGAATTTTTCTGATTTGCATTGGTATATTATTGTGTTGGTTGTTGTTGCACTGTTAAAGTGATAAAGGCATATCAGTACCGGCGGCGATTAATACTAACATATCCTAATGCACTTCACAGCACCACCCTCCTTCGTTTTTATTGTAGCAAAACCGTCGGCGAAGTAAAAGAACTAATAAATGGCTACACAGCTTAAACAAATAAATGCCTCTACTTAACACCAGATGGCTGCAACACTGATATACAAAAAACGCGCAATAGCAGAGTTGTAAATGAATTAACCTTTCTATCTCTCTCCCACTTCACCACCTGTTCTCTTTACACTATCCCTTTCCCAAAAAAGTTAGGTTAGGTAAGAAGGGCAGTCACGACTGTAGAGATGACTCATTTGGGTCCGTTGATTCGGTCCCTTTGTGTTACCCTAGAGCAGACAGGGCATAGAAATTACGATTGCCCTGCCGCCGTGTCAAACCATCCCGATTGAACTAAGTAGGAGGATAGCCTGACTAGCCCTACATTAGCCAGACTCTCTAAGTCTGGAAATATGCTAGCGCCCAAGATTCTCGTCCTTAAGCTGGCTAGAGCCGGATACTGACATAGAAGATGGAGAACAGTCTCCTCCTCTTCCTCATCATTACAACTTCTGCAATAGTCGTTATGATTTAGACCCATCCTTCTGGCATGGGTCCTAATATTACAGTGCCCTGTGAGTACTGTTACTAATAGTTTTGTTCGACCTTTACCGAGCCTGAGCAGATCTCGTGTCATGCTGAGGTCGTAGTGGGGCCACGTGGACCTAGCCACGTGCAGGTGCCTTCGTGCTCCCACCTATATTGTGCCAGCCTGAATGATTCAGTGATTTACAATGTGATAGAGGGATGCCAACGAAGTAGCATATCATCGAGTTGCTCAATGTCGCACCCTGTTTGGCAATTCCGTCCGCAATATCGTTCCCGGGACAATCTGAGTGTCCCGGAACCCAACCCAGTGTTACCCAAAGAAGTTAACACATTAATTAATTAACTGGTCGGGATTACCCTACGTATTCACGAGCCATCGACTTGAGCATGACATGAACATGACGCCGACAAAGCCACTGTAAAAAATTCATCAACTTCTTTGTTGTGGTGAATGCGTGCGATGTCCATGTTCGGTCTTGTCAATGTATTTTTTGGTAGTGCAATAGAATTGGAATATTTAAAAAATTTTTTTGTCTCTTTTCTTTTCACTAAAAATGGTTGTTGACGGCGAATCTCACGGCGAACATTGATGCTCATGGACGAAACATGGACATGAGCAGTCTACATTAGCCATATGCGATGTCCGACATGATGTTCTTACCAAGTTCATGGCTAATGTAGACCCCCAGTTAATTGCCTGATTGTGTTAATTCTCTTAAAAAACAGTTTTGAAAATTTTAGGAGTCCGAACATGATCATCTTTCATTAATCTTAAAAAAACACATGCATTTTCACACAGTTTTCTTTGTTATTACCATTTATTTTGAAAGAAAAGATAGCATTTGAACATTTGCTATGTGTATGTATATAAATAAAATGCACATAGTATAAATATGTTTTTACATGTTCATACTTACATAAGTTTGATATGGATAGTAATTTTGTATTTTTTAAGGGCATTAAAAAGAGTTTTTACAAAAAATTTACTTTACAATTTAGTTCTTTTGTTTTTCTTCTATTCTAATATATAAATGATTTGTTTTAAAATAAAGTACAATACATATTTCTTTCAAACTACTTACTACTCCCTAAAATACCAAATTACTACTTATTGTCTTAAGACAATTTAGAATTTTATTACAAATAATTACACCGGCAGCCAAAAAATAAAAATTAACATTTGACTAGACCCACCTACAGACATTTATTTTCACGCGCTGAATTCGAATCTGAGGTCCGTTTGGCTTCCAAAATCTTCGAGTAAATTACGAAAAATTGTTAAAAATCTCGAAGAAAGCTACAGTTTTGCGCAATTTACTCGAAATTTTGAGGGTATGCGAGCAAAACGAACCTCAGATTCGGCCTCACCACTTCAAAATATATGTAGGTAGGTGGGTCTGGTCAAATGTACACAAACATTTTTTCTGTACCGGTGCACCCGTACTTTGACAAAAAAAGTTGGCTGTACATTTGACCAGACCCACATACATACATGTATTTTGACGCGCTCAGCTCGAATCTGAAGTTCGTTTAGCTCGTACACCCTTAAATTTAGGGTAAAGTGCGGAAAATTGCAGTTTTCGAGGTTTCGAGCGGTTTTTCGCAATTTACTCGATTCGGATTCAGCGCGTCGAAATACATGTCGGTAGGTGAGTCTAGTCAAATGTACACGCCACTTTTTTTTTATCAGGCCTGTTGTATTCCATGCGCAATGAACATTTTCCGTATTATCAAAGCATTTTTTTTTATAAATATTAAGGGTTTCTGCGATGGTGATTGTGCAAAGATTGTGCATATAGTAGATTGTGAACGTACTTCTTAATTCTGTTGCATTTTAGCATAAAACATCTCATTTACGCAAAATAATAGTCTGGCGGCACTACTCATCTCTTATTTGCTGGATTGACATTGTTGTCAAAATCCTAGTGGCAAGAAAACCTGTCACAAAACAGGTCACGTGACTGGTTTCCAAGTACTAGCACCGGCTCGAGTTCCAGAACATTTATATGGAAGGGACTGTAGACTTTTACATGGCGTTGTCCTTGGTGGGGTCTATTGACATAATTAAGATACTCAGTGATAGGTTCTAGACCTAAACTTAAGGTACTTGCCCTGTGGTGGTTTCTTTAATACCACACTGAAAAAATTATTCAACGAATGTAACTCATTTATCTAATTTCGTTAATTTGTTTAGCTTTGTCTCAATTAACATATTCATTGAAACTCAATGTAAAACAGTAAATTCAAAGCATTGTTGTTATTCTTTAACAAAATTAATGAATCAGTTCATTGATTTAACCTGCTAGCACGTTAGGCCAAAACTAATGAACAAATTGTTGAAAAATGAATTTTTTCCTTGAATTTGTTTACATTTTTGGTTCAGTGTAGTTAAATAACTATTCTTTAAAAAAATATTTTTCATTTGGAAAAAACCTTGTACAACATTTTCTGCAGGGAAGATATATATATTTTTTTTAGTATATGAACATACAAATCACAAATTAATTGTTAAATTATCTATAAAAAATTATCAAATAAAATTAAAAAATTATTAAATTAATTAAAAATAATATGGCGGCTGATGTGTTTCGAAACTAAGCAAATATGCACAACCAATTTTACTCAAGGTTTTTTTTTAGTGTAAATGAAGTAAAATGGGGCAAATGCAAATACGTTTATTTTGTTGTTGTGTTGTGCAAATGTGTGCAGTTTTGCACTCATTTGCATCGTTTGCACACTTTGCACTACCCATCGTGAAATGCCTTATTGATTTGCATCAACAATGCTTTGATAATTCCGAACATATTCAT
The DNA here is from genome assembly GCA_956483635.1 of Panzeria rudis. Lineage (NCBI taxonomy): Eukaryota > Metazoa > Arthropoda > Insecta > Diptera > Tachinidae > Panzeria > Panzeria rudis. The sequence goes on from OY101447.1 coordinate 68,420,667, forward strand.
TCTGCATGTAGTATAAGACAGGCTTGTTTGTATAATTTACTTTTAACAATTATAATTGACTTCCTATTTTTCAAGTTTCTTATATTTCTTTAAAGCATGGATAATAAATATTTAAATATAATGCACTTACAAGGGTGTACTAACCATAGATAACACGTAGATAGTTAACTCTCCTTTTGTAAAAAGATTCACTTTCTTCACACATATCACAGTGGTTCCAATTGGAAAAAGGGTAATAAATCAGTTTCCTTGAAACTTGCGATCCGATTACAAAACGATGTATGCAAAATCATAGCGGAGTACCTAAGCCTTAAGCCTGTTGCAATTTAGGCCACATTGTTGAGCTACAGGGTGTCACACATGTTGAGCTACAGGGTGTCACACACATTCAGCTACAGGGTGTCAAATTTGACTACCTAGGGCATGCAAAATCTGGTTGAACTCATAACTTTTAAAAATATCAGATTTTTTTAATTTAAACTTGGTGTAAAGTTTATGAACAGATAAAGAAAATATAGTTTACTTTATTAAGATACCTTTAATATTTTCGAATATATTTGGCTTTGAATTTTTTGGAAATTTTGGTTTTTGGCCTCGACTTTGTTCTTTGTTTCTTCAATTTCTCCGGTAATAGCATAGCCAAAATTTTCAAAAAAATACTTTATGATTTTGAATACAATCCTTGATAACATGTAGTCGTGAAAAGGAATCAAAGTGAAGACTTTGAAATGAGAGTGAAAATGGCACAATTTTGGCAAAAATAGAGCTTAATTGCTCGACGTTTTTCTCAAATGACTTCAGCTGAAATTTTAAATGAATTAGAGCAATCACGCTACATCCAGCGTTGGACGAAAATGTTGAATTTTTCTACAAAATTCTAAATTAATCGCTTAAGAAAAAAACGCCCATCAAGTTTTGAAAATCCTCTACAAATTATATTAGATATATCTAATATAAATTAATCTGGCTTTTATTTGTTACGCGGCCGCTCACAAATGTGGCCGGGAGAGCAGATTTTCTAAAAAATAGTAAAATTTTCAGAAGCATTTTATTTACCTGCATGAAAACTGTACTAAACTTAAGTTTTTTATTTTTATTTCTTAACTATTTATTAAAAACCATAACAATCCTCTTATGTTAAAAAAATGTTAAAAAATGATATATTAAAAGGGCAATATTTTTGAATTTTTAACCAAAAAAAGTACGTTTTTAAAGCAAAATTGTACGTATGGGTAATATAATGATACCGTCATATTACTCATACGTATGACGAAAAATATTAGAAATCCGCATTTTTTCACGTATTTTTTAAATTATCGTTGTTAAAGTTCTTAAACATAAGAGGATTGCTATGTTTCTTATCAAATAGTAAAAAAATAAAATTAAAAAAATTAAATATGCTCGTAGTACAGTTTTCATGCAGGTATATAAAATGCTTCTAAAAATTTGGATATTTTTAGAAAATCTGCTCTCCTGGCCACATTTTTGAGCGGGCGGGTAACAATTAAAAGCCAGGGGTCTAATCACCGCATACGATAGCGAGCAGAATTGATCGAAATCTTTCATTTTGGCATCATGGCATTCGATATCGAATAAAAAGTATCGTAATTTGAGATGATATCATTCGACATCGGGTAATCAAACATCTACATCTTTGGAGTTGTCATTCGATAGGTAAGAGTCTATTGTATGCTTATATAAGTTTAATGAAATTTTGAAAAATCGACACTCCCTGCTAGTAATCAACTTTGACACCCTGTTGTTCAGCGTGTGTTTCAACAGGGTGGTTCAAATTTCTACAGTCCTCTATGATTTTTGTTTGTTTTGTAATCGGATCGCAAGTTTCAAAGATACAGATCTATTAACCTTTTTTCCAGTTGGAACAACTGTGCGTATGGATATTTTGTTATTCAACACACTTGAGAGAGGCGATACAACACACATCAGAGAGCGTAATTTTTGTACTTGAAAATGCACTAAAATGTATTTTTTGCACACACAAACACTATTTAATTTAATTTTTTATTTCTTTTATAATAAATTTTATGTTTCTTCTTTTTGTAATTTGAAAATATTTTTTTAATTTTTTTTTGACATTTATATGTTGAAATTTTTCGATGTTTTGATACCATTTTTTTCATTCAGCAGAATTCCATTTTTGTTAATATTTTGGATAAAATTTTTTAGTACCAAATAGAAAAATTGCAAAAAATATTTAGCAAATCAAAATTTTTTTAGCTCAAATGTATTAAAAAGGATTCTAAATTCATATTTTCATTAATTAATGCAAAATTAATTGTATATAATACTAAAAAATTCATGTTTAAAAAATATAAATTTTGTAAAATACGTTTTGTACAACTAAGTATGTTTTTTTTATTTTAAACCAATGCTAATACAAAATGCTCTACCAACACATTCGTACTTAGGCTTTTGCCATCAGACTTAGAATTTTGACGTTTTAGTTGACTATCTACTTATTATCTATGTACTAACTGCTTTATCGGTTGTATGCTCCGAGGATTTTTAAAACTTTTGTGGATGTTATCCATGACAAAAATTTTACAACAAAATGTAAACGAAAATTTTATAAAATTAGCACATACATACAAATTATACAACAGTTCGTAGACCCTTGTGAACTCCTTTTATGTTTAATTTATGTTTTTTATTGTATAAATAAACTCTGCTTACAAATAACTATGGTAAATAATTTACTTATTTTATAAATTTTAATTTACTAATAACAACCACTAGATAAGAGTATTTTTTACCATTTATTACTCTTTTCTTTATTTGCTAGGACTAATATAAATAGACAAATGAAGAGGGAAGAGAGAGTAGAAACAGATGATTACGTACTTAATTTATAAATTTCGTTCACTTTAGAATTTTGTTACAACATTAAATGCATATTTATGGTTTTGTTTCTTTCTTTTTATATAAATATTTAAACTACAATTTTTGCAAGGGAAGATTATGTTATTGTTGTGTTTTATATGCTTTCAAATTTAGAATTTGTTTAGGTAAACTTTCCTTTTCTTTAAAGGTATTTTATTACGTAAAAGCTCAATTTTTTTAACAAGTTGAAATCTTTTCTTATACAAGTAAATTTATATACTTATACTACATACATAATTAAATATTATCTCCTTACAGACTGGGTCATTAATGGCAGCTGGATGTTTATTGTTTTGTGGCCCTATGTATTATCGTGCACTGACTGGTGACAGAACCTTTATACGAATAGCAACTTGTGGTGGCTTCTGTTTGATTGCAGCTTGGGCATCATTAATTTTCTAATAATATGGCTAAAATCAAATACAATATCAAATAACTTAGTTTTATTGTCTATTTATAAAATAGTTATGTATCCAATTTCTTGTAAAAGAATGTAATTCATACAAATTGTTTGTTATGCCCTAGTAAATTACGTGCATACAAATAAAAATTTATGTTAAGCGTTATATTTTTTATACTCTTAAATACTATCCACCATAATTTTTATTTTATTTTGAACTAATAGGTAGTAAAGTCTGAAAATGTTTTTATTATTTCGGCTTTCTAGTTCAATAATTGAATTAATGTAAAATATTCATAAAAATTTATTAAAGTTAATGTTGGTTTGATGTACGAATTTTGTGTGGGGAAACCGGTTTTAATACATACATTAACTTTACTAGTCATTTATGAATATGGAAGTATCTATATTGTACATTTGAATATCATTAATATGGAATTTAATTGAATTGTTTAGTTTTTTTAGTTATCGTTTTTGTTTTTAAAAATTGTTTGTTTTAAGTTTTATAATTTTCCTTCCTAATTTAATCTAATTCTGTAAAAGAAAGTAAATTTTATTGTTCATTCAGTGGTAGTGTATTATTAGTTTTAAAATAATCCCTTATATTGTGCTGTTAAATTTGTATTTTGTTTATCATTGCATAAACTTATTT
>OY101447.1:68427524-68473175 GCA_956483635.1 Panzeria rudis
TAAATAAAAAATACATATATATATATATATATATATATATATATATATATATATATATATATATATACATATATATATATATATATATATATATATATATATATATATATATATATATATATATATATATATATATATATATATATATATATATATATATATATATATATATATATATATATATATATATATATATATATATATATATATATATATATATATATATATATATATATATATATATATATATATGTAGGTATGTATGCGTGTATGTGTATAAAATAAATATAAAAAATATAAATGGCCGTAGACAAAAACATATTTTACTTTAGCTCTTAAGTTCATATTAGTTACCAAGCGGCTTAAGGCTAACAAATCTTTGTTAAGAAATCGTATGCAAAACACGACTTTAATTATTTTGTGATTTAATAATAAATAATGGTAACACCGTCGCGCAGTGTCATCATTTCATATAACGAGCGGCCATGAATAAAAGGAGTTATTGCACAACGATAAAATTTTGCACTCTAATTTATATTCATAAAATGGAATTTATTTGGTGATGGTTAAGCATTGTCTATATGCATTTCATTGGTGCTTTAACAAATCGTCAATAGACTTCAACCACATTTTTGAATAGTTACAAACCCCTTATCTTATGTACAGACTTTCAAAAACCATTTGAGAATTTACAAATTAATGATTTTCAAAAATAAGCATATTAGGCTTTGAAACTTATACAAAACCCAGCAATTAATTTGTATTCGATATGAATCTCTTTTACTTTTAACCGACTTAAAAAAAAGGAGAAAGGCTATCAATTCGTCATGTATTTATATATTTTTTTGATGTATGTTCCCTCAAAACTCCGCTATTTATGAAGCGATTTCAGATTTTTTCTTTATATAAAAGGATGTGCTTCCAGATTGGTCCCGTTGAAAAATGGTCAGGGTCACGCCCATACAAAGTAAATACACATTCCTTTTCAACTTCTTCTATTGAACCAATTCTTATGAAACTTTGCACACACGTAAAGTTTCTGTTTGAATAGTACATCATGATTAACAAAGTGGGCAGTGCCACGCCCATGCAAACTAAATATTCATTTTCAACAACTACTACTTACCCGATTCTTATGAAATTTAGCATACACATTTATGGGTCGATTATGGATGGCAACCAAACTTCAGTTGGGTTGCCAGTTGCTAAAAATCATATTACGGATGGCAACTGGCAACAGAGAGCTTTCAATTTTAGTTACTTTTTAGTGTTTTTATGGCAACAACAAAATTTCAGTTGCCGGCTGGCAACGCAACTGAAGTTCGGTTGCTATACATAATCGACCCATTAGTTATCGTTACAATACAACATTGTGGTTAGAAAAGTGGGCAGTGCCGCGCCCATGAAAATTAAATATTCATTTAACTATGTACTTCTACTTAACCCCCATTCTTATCAAACTTCACAAACACAATTAGTTCTCGTAAAAGTAAATGATAAAATATGGGGGTGGTGTCACGCCTACTTTGTACTGGTTTTTTGGCAAGAATTATTCTACACCTTTATACAATTAGAAATCCATTAGATAACAATAAAAGTATTTTTAACGCAAAATGAAAAATAAAATTCAAATCAAAACTATTAAACAATTTATTATTTGACATATTGTCATTGCGGAAATTTCAATGTACATTGTTTCTATTCAATATTAGGTCTTATTTCCGATTTTGCAACTTCTCGCGCATTTTCGCAATGGTCGGGATAGGAGCGACTTTGCTAGGCTGTTTATAGTTTACACGATTTTTAAGCCATAATAGACTTCGGTATCATGCCGCTGTTATGCTGACTTTAGACGGCATGTATTTTACATCTGACTTGTCAAATTTCCCACTGCAAAAGTTGTACATGCCGTGTGAAACATATGAAACATTGTCAGATGACATTTACAGAAGCAAAGTCAGATGAAAAATTTTCAATTAGAGCGTGTTCTATTTTCATCTGACAAGGTATCTGACATCAGCTGTATTGAATTACAAAATTGTGGTTTGGCTGAAAAAATATTAAAAGCATAGTGCGCTGTATATATTTATGAAAATTGTGCAAAAACTCAGCTGTTGTGAACACTTAGAGGCTATGTCAGATATAATTGCACATGTCATGTGAACGCAAAAATTATAAACCATCTGTAAATTGACAATTTTGACAAACATACGGAGTTCCATATGTCTCACATATCTGACAAGCCATATGTAAAAAACATGTCTAAAGTCAGCATTAGCAAATTTTTGCGAATTTTCTCCATTTTCGCGATTTTTTCAAAACTTTTGCATTCCTTAGTTTTAAAATTTAATCAATTGTAACATTGCAATATTTCATGTATAAGAAAGTTTTTGCGAATTTTCAAACTTTTTTTAAATTTTTCCCGAGTCTGTAGTAATTTTTTAACTAGGGCATTAATTAATCTTTATGCTCTCCTTGTTTCAAAAGCGTTCTAAATATGCATATAAACATTTTATTATTTTACTGTTTTCCTTACATGATTTTTTCTTATAAAACATTTTTATTATAGTATTGAATTTTTTCGTCCGATGAAAAGAGTTGAAAATAATTTTCAATGTTTGTGATAAATATCATAAACGAATTTTATTTCTGTGGACTTTTGACAAAAGCACTTAATTCGAGTTAAGACAATTTTACAAATAGTGGTATTTATTAATGCAGAATTTTAATGCGCGTCTTTTGTCACAAATATCTTAAAGTCACAAATATATTAAATTTTGTTATTTTGGGACTGATCAGCATCAAATTTCGAGTTTGTCAAAAAACAAAAACAAAAAACCTTAAATAAAGTTCTAATCGAGATCTGTTAGTTATACATATACATGCACAAAAAATTTCATTCTGCACCTTAATAGTATTTTTACTCTCTTGAAAATTTTGAAAATTATACTTAAGTTGTTTTGTCAAAAACCCACAGATTTTATTTTGTTTCGAAAAGAAAATTCTTTGATTTAAATAAAAAAATTCAAATAGATAAATATATACAGTGGCGAGCACTTGTGGATACATGTATCTTATGTTTTAGTTAAAAAAGCTTCAAATCCTACAAAATATGTAAAAATCAACCAGATTTTCTACTAAAACTATTTATTATAATCCAATTAAAGGACAGAAAAAATATTTATTTTTGATCTTAAGTTAAACCGAAGTTTTGCCCAATTTCGTGAAAAAAGTCAATGTATCCACTTTTGCCCGCTTAAGCTTTTGTTATCTGGCAGCACAATAAGTAGCCAAATATCAGTTGTTTTTCCGTTATTTGAGTTGATTGTAACACAAATGAAACAAATACCTTACGCTAGTAGCAAGCTTTCTTAATTGTCATTATTTTTTCAAAAATATTTAACTTTCAATAAAAATGCGAAAGATGTCGACTGTTTTAGAAAATACAATTATTGAAATGGCAAAAAGCAATCAATCAGCACGTGAAATTGCGAGAACATTGGGAATTTGCCACCGAACAGTGCTTAAGGTAAGAAAAAGAAAAAAATATTAGCGGAGAAAGTGCACAAAAATCGCGACGAAGTTTGCTCACCGAGAGAGATGCTCGGGCCATGGAACATTTATTGGTTACGGAGCAGGCAAAAACACAAAAACAGGCAGCAGATGCCATAAGCAAGCCAGTTAGTGAGTGGACAGCATGCAGGGATACTTAAAACAATCGGGTTCACTTCAGCTATAAAGCAAGAAAAAAAACCAGCACTGTCGAAAAAAATGTAAAAGCACGACCAAAGTTCTGTAAGGAGCACAAAAACTGGAGTGTGGAAGACTGGAAACGGGTAATATGGTCAGATGAAACCAAAATAAACCGTTTTCAGTCGGATGGTAAGGAGTACTACTGGCACCGTTCTTATGAAACACTTAAAAAACACCAAGTAAAAGAAACCACGAAACATGGGGGTGGAAGCTTAATGGTTTGGGCCTATTTTACTTGGTAGCTCCTTGGGCCAGTGGTAAAAATTGAGGGAATAATGAAAAAGGAAGATTATCTTCATATATTAGGTGACAATTTACCCGATTTTGTGGACCAAAGTGCTTACTCGAAGGAAGAAGTTGCTTTTCATCAAGATGAGTATCCCAAGCAGATGGCCAAAATCGTTAAGGATTGTCTGTCAAGTCAAAAATTTCAAACAATGCAATGGCCAGCGCAAAGTCCAGATCTCAACCCAATCGAAAATTTATGGGCTTTGCTGTAGAAACGTCTTTCCCGTTATGATAATGTGCCAACAAATTTAAATGAACTTTGGTCCCGAGTACAAACGGAGTGGTCAAATATTCCGAAGCATATCATTGAAAACTTGGTGGAAAATATGCCAAGACGTATCAGAAGTGTGATTAAAGCAAAAGTACTGTGGACAAAATATTGAAAATTTAAAGAAAAAAAGGTTTTTTCAATCGTGCAGAAGTGGATACTTAGGACTTTTTCATCTTCAGTTTATCCTTAAATATTATTGAATTTAATTTTGTTTTCTTAAATTATTATTTTTATTAAATAGTTTAAATAAAAACTTGAACTGGTTTTTCTTTATTTTATGTAGTTTACTCCGATTTTTAATTTATTTTTAAACAAACATGTATCCACAAGTGCTCGCCACTGTAGATTTCTAATCACAAGTGTTTGTTTTACACCAAAAGTGTAAAGGAATCCTATTGTTTTCGCTACGCTGTCTGTCTGTCTGTGTGTCACAGGCTATTTGCTCGGGAACCATAAGAGCTACGGACCTGAAATATTCACAGAATATGTAAAACTTTTGCCGCTGCAACAACAAATATCTGACAGTTTAAAATTAAAGGCTATTCTAAAGCGAGCAACGAAACATGTTGAAATACTAATGTAATATACAGACACTTATATATAGACACTTTAAATTTTCAAAGTTAGTGTTAATTAGTAGTCTGTAGAATAGACTACACCAATTAACACTGATATTTAAAACAATAAAAATTAAAGGATGTTCTATCAGTTAATCTAATTTTACTATGTAATTTAGACAATATGCTGTATCTTGGAATCCGTAAGGAATAAACTCTTGAAATTTTCAAAAACGCTAAAACTAAAAAATTCCAAAATTAAACAAATGTCAAAACGAAAAATCGCCAAAATGAAAAAGTGCTTAAAGGAAAAAAGGACCACAATAAAAAAAAACGCTAAAACGCAAAATATCACCAAAAGATCGCAAAAAAACTAAAAACACCAAAAACCGAAAAAGTCGTCAAAACGAAAAAACACTGCAACATAAAAAAATCGCAAAACTAGAAATATCATCAAAAAACGAAAAAATCGCCAAAAATGCAAAAAAATCATAAAAACGAAAAAAAGCGCCAAAACCGAAAAAAGCGCAAAAACTAAAAATACCGCCTAAAACCAAAAAATTGCCAAAACGAAAAAAGTGTCAAAACAAAAAAAGTCAAAACAAAAAAAAAGTCACTAAAACTAAGAAAATCACAAAAAACCGAAAAAATCCCCAAAACCGAAAAAAGCGCCAAAGCTGCAAAAAGCGCCAAAACTGATATAGATCGCAAAAACTAAAAACATCGTCAAAAAGGAGAAAAAAACGCCAAAACCAAAAAAACACCAAAACTACAAAAATCGGCTAAAAAAAATTGCAAAGCGATCGCCAAAAAACGAAAAAATTGCCAGAACGAAAAAAATGCCATAACAAAAAAATCGCTGAGACTAAAATCACCAAAAAACGAAAAAAGTCCCAGAACCGAAAAAAGCGCCTAAACTGAAATAAATCGCCACAACTAATATAAATCGCTAAATCTAAAAATATTGTCAAGAAATGAAAAATCGTAAAAAAATGCCAAAACCTAAAAATCGCCAGAAAAAAAAATAAAAACCACGAAAATTAAATAAGCGGCAAAAAACAACGAAAAATACATAAAAAATAAAGAAAATTAAAATTAAACAAAAAGGCGCAACGAAAAAACTGCCAAAATGAAAAAAAGAGGCAAAAACGAAAAGGGATATATGTACATAGACATACCCTTCGTATGCGAGCTAAAGTCGCACTTTACTTAAGTTCTTTAAAATGAAAAAAAAACAAAAAAATGTTTTTAAAAGTATTAAAATACGGTCAATGAATTTCAATTAATTCAAAATTTATCGTAAGTACAACACCCTTAAACACTTTTTGGGCAAAATATCGTATGTGCCAAAAACTTTTATTATATTAAAATATACAAACATTTCCATAAAAATTATTATATATGTATTTATTTAAAGCAATCGAATATTTATATACATACATTTCAAATCTCGTGCTAGGGCTGTTATCCAAATAAAAAAAGTAATAAAAACTACTGTAAAATTTTGTTTTTGTAACATACGATAATTTCGTGCACAGGGATCGATATATAAGGATATTTTCATCAGAGAGAAGAAATTTTCGTCTCCACAACAAAAAACTCATTACACGGCAGTAAGTATACACATGCAGCACAAAAAGCTACTTTTGAGAAAGTAATTGCGTATTGCGCACTTGTAGCAGGAAGCTATGGCTTTTTTAACCAATACTCGTTAAGAGGAGACTGAAACCTTTCCAATGACGTCAATTTCTTTTATATCCGAAGACGCGTTCTAAAGTTATTCAGTCTTCAATATGACGAACTTTTTTCAGATGCCTAAGTTTAGAGGCCTATCAAATAGAAACCATAAGGGCTATTGAAATAATTTTTCTCCATATTGCGCGCACATAATAGTAGAGTATATATGCCGAATTTTATTAAAATCGGAGGCGATAAAAATCCAGATCGAAAAATCCGTATCGAAAACTCGTTTTTACCCAATAATTTTTTTAGGAATACAACTTTACTCAACATTGCTTGCAAAGCTACTTTAAGTATTCTTGCATACAGCCGAAAGAATTATTTCTAAAAAATTTTCAATTAATACATTTGATCAGAAATTAAAATTTGTTTCAATTAATTTCGTAATTGAATGTGATAATAAACTAAATTTTCTAAACAATTCTATAAACTTTGAGTAATTGAAAATTTTAATTTCAGTGATTGAATATACAGCTTTAGTCGTTGGTTGAACTTCAACAACACAATTAATTGAATCTGCAGTTTTCGTAATTGAAATCGTATTTTAGTTTTTTCTGTGTACGTAATTATTTAATAAAAAAACAATTTTTTTCTATTAAAATATAAAATCAAACAAATAATTCTTGCAAAAAAAAACCAACTACAAAATAGGCGTGGCACCGCCCCCATATTTTATCATCATGTACTTTTACGAGAACTAATTGTGTGTTCATAAGAATCGGATAAGTAGAAGTAGTTAAAATGAAATTTAGCTTTTCATGTTCGTGGCACTGCCCACTTTTCCAACCACAATGCTGTATTGTAACGATAACTACATGTGTATACAAAGTTTCATAAAAATCGGTTAAGTAGAAGTAGTTAAATGCTTATTTACTTTTCATGGGAGTGGCACTGCTCACTTTTCTAAAAATAATGTTGTATTCTAACGATAACTAAAGGTGTATGCAAAGTTTCATAAGAATAGGTTTAGTACTACTTATTGAAAAAGAATAATTACTTTGCGTGGGTGTGGCACATCCCACTTTTTTGATCCTGATGTATTATTTAAACAGAAGTTTAATGTGTATGTAAAGTTTCATAAGAATCGGTTTGGTAGAAGTAGTTGAAAACGAATGTGTATTTACTTTGCATGGGCGTGGCCGCGTCTGGCCAATCTGGAAGTACATCCTTTTGCATAGAGAAAAAAAATCGAAATCGGTTCATACATAAAAAAGTACATGAGGAATTGATAACCTTTCTCCTTTTTTCAAAGTCGGTTAAAAAAATAATACAATTTAAAAACAAATTCAAACTCATGTGTATTAAAATAAAGACCTATCATAATTTTTTCTTTGTAGCTTTAATTTTTTATTATTTTAAAATAAATAGCAGATAATATGTGTTAAAAACATAATAAAAAATAAGAAGTATACAAATAATAAAACAATAATGGAACTCATAAGCTATACTAGATGTCGCATGGATTGTATATGCTAGCATTTTTTAAAACTTATAAAATTTTTATTTAAAAAATTTTATTAAAGTTTGCATATACAGTCGATAGTAACCACACCATTGTGAGTTCCTTTAAAATAAAAATACCAACATATGTATGTAAAATATTGTCGTTTTCACTGGAACACATTCAAATATGTACATGTATTAGTAAAAAACGAAAAAATCGCCAAAAATGCAAAAAAATCATAAAAACGAAAAAAAGCGCCAAAACCGAAAAAAGCGCAAAAACTAAAAATACCGCCTAAAACCAAAAAATTGCCAAAACGAAAAAAGTGTCAAAACAAAAAAAGTCAAAACAAAAAAAAAGTCACTAAAACTAAGAAAATCACAAAAAACCGAAAAAATCCCCAAAACCGAAAAAAGCGCCAAAGCTGCAAAAAGCGCCAAAACTGATATAGATCGCAAAAACTAAAAACATCGTCAAAAAGGAGAAAAAAACGCCAAAACCAAAAAAACACCAAAACTACAAAAATCGGCTAAAAAAAATTGCAAAGCGATCGCCAAAAAACGAAAAAATTGCCAGAACGAAAAAAATGCCATAACAAAAAAATCGCTGAGACTAAAATCACCAAAAAACGAAAAAAGTCCCAGAACCGAAAAAAGCGCCTAAACTGAAATAAATCGCCACAACTAATATAAATCGCTAAATCTAAAAATATTGTCAAGAAATGAAAAATCGTAAAAAAATGCCAAAACCTAAAAATCGCCAGAAAAAAAAATAAAAACCACGAAAATTAAATAAGCGGCAAAAAACAACGAAAAATACATAAAAAATAAAGAAAATTAAAATTAAACAAAAAGGCGCAACGAAAAAACTGCCAAAATGAAAAAAAGAGGCAAAAACGAAAAGGGATATATGTACATAGACATACCCTTCGTATGCGAGCTAAAGTCGCACTTTACTTAAGTTCTTTAAAATGAAAAAAAAACAAAAAAATGTTTTTAAAAGTATTAAAATACGGTCAATGAATTTCAATTAATTCAAAATTTATCGTAAGTACAACACCCTTAAACACTTTTTGGGCAAAATATCGTATGTGCCAAAAACTTTTATTATATTAAAATATACAAACATTTCCATAAAAATTATTATATATGTATTTATTTAAAGCAATCGAATATTTATATACATACATTTCAAATCTCGTGCTAGGGCTGTTATCCAAATAAAAAAAGTAATAAAAACTACTGTAAAATTTTGTTTTTGTAACATACGATAATTTCGTGCACAGGGATCGATATATAAGGATATTTTCATCAGAGAGAAGAAATTTTCGTCTCCACAACAAAAAACTCATTACACGGCAGTAAGTATACACATGCAGCACAAAAAGCTACTTTTGAGAAAGTAATTGCGTATTGCGCACTTGTAGCAGGAAGCTATGGCTTTTTTAACCAATACTCGTTAAGAGGAGACTGAAACCTTTCCAATGACGTCAATTTCTTTTATATCCGAAGACGCGTTCTAAAGTTATTCAGTCTTCAATATGACGAACTTTTTTCAGATGCCTAAGTTTAGAGGCCTATCAAATAGAAACCATAAGGGCTATTGAAATAATTTTTCTCCATATTGCGCGCACATAATAGTAGAGTATATATGCCGAATTTTATTAAAATCGGAGGCGATAAAAATCCAGATCGAAAAATCCGTATCGAAAACTCGTTTTTACCCAATAATTTTTTTAGGAATACAACTTTACTCAACATTGCTTGCAAAGCTACTTTAAGTATTCTTGCATACAGCCGAAAGAATTATTTCTAAAAAATTTTCAATTAATACATTTGATCAGAAATTAAAATTTGTTTCAATTAATTTCGTAATTGAATGTGATAATAAACTAAATTTTCTAAACAATTCTATAAACTTTGAGTAATTGAAAATTTTAATTTCAGTGATTGAATATACAGCTTTAGTCGTTGGTTGAACTTCAACAACACAATTAATTGAATCTGCAGTTTTCGTAATTGAAATCGTATTTTAGTTTTTTCTGTGTACGTAATTATTTAATAAAAAAACAATTTTTTTCTATTAAAATATAAAATCAAACAAATAATTCTTGCAAAAAAAAACCAACTACAAAATAGGCGTGGCACCGCCCCCATATTTTATCATCATGTACTTTTACGAGAACTAATTGTGTGTTCATAAGAATCGGATAAGTAGAAGTAGTTAAAATGAAATTTAGCTTTTCATGTTCGTGGCACTGCCCACTTTTCCAACCACAATGCTGTATTGTAACGATAACTACATGTGTATACAAAGTTTCATAAAAATCGGTTAAGTAGAAGTAGTTAAATGCTTATTTACTTTTCATGGGAGTGGCACTGCTCACTTTTCTAAAAATAATGTTGTATTCTAACGATAACTAAAGGTGTATGCAAAGTTTCATAAGAATAGGTTTAGTACTACTTATTGAAAAAGAATAATTACTTTGCGTGGGTGTGGCACATCCCACTTTTTTGATCCTGATGTATTATTTAAACAGAAGTTTAATGTGTATGTAAAGTTTCATAAGAATCGGTTTGGTAGAAGTAGTTGAAAACGAATGTGTATTTACTTTGCATGGGCGTGGCCGCGTCTGGCCAATCTGGAAGTACATCCTTTTGCATAGAGAAAAAAAATCGAAATCGGTTCATACATAAAAAAGTACATGAGGAATTGATAACCTTTCTCCTTTTTTCAAAGTCGGTTAAAAAAATAATACAATTTAAAAACAAATTCAAACTCATGTGTATTAAAATAAAGACCTATCATAATTTTTTCTTTGTAGCTTTAATTTTTTATTATTTTAAAATAAATAGCAGATAATATGTGTTAAAAACATAATAAAAAATAAGAAGTATACAAATAATAAAACAATAATGGAACTCATAAGCTATACTAGATGTCGCATGGATTGTATATGCTAGCATTTTTTAAAACTTATAAAATTTTTATTTAAAAAATTTTATTAAAGTTTGCATATACAGTCGATAGTAACCACACCATTGTGAGTTCCTTTAAAATAAAAATACCAACATATGTATGTAAAATATTGTCGTTTTCACTGGAACACATTCAAATATGTACATGTATACAAACAAATAATTTTTTTAAATAAATTAGTTGAATACTTTGCTTAATTATTTATGTTTTTTACAGTTTATGTTTGTTGTTGCTTTTAGACTTACATAAATCCTTTAAGGATCGACTACTTTTTACACATATATAAGTAAGTATTTATTGTTAAAACTAAATTTATTTTATATATAAATCAAATATCTTAACTTTATTTACATTTTTATTTCCTATTTTTTGTTGTTTGGAATAATTTATTGTCTTATGAAAATTTTTGTTTTTCTTTTACAAAGCAATTTGTTAGTAGCTTTTTTCTTACAAACATTTGAATATTATCTCTTACATTCTTAAAATACAAATTACTTACTACCTGTTTTTTTGTAAATAAAATAAAATTTGTCGTTACTGTGAGCAACAGATCCGCTGACGTTCTGTTATTTGTTATACAAAATTTTTATCAGGTATAGACAAACTGTTATAGACTATTCAGACTGCACAAAAATGACTTAATTTCGAGCCGAAATTACTTTCGAAATTAAAAATGTTCATACTGCTGTAAAATGACATTCGACTTGATTTCGTTTCACATTTTATACTTGGTACTTCTTCCATTTTGGCACACCACTTTTTTATTTAATATATCTTTTTTATAAATTTATACAGTAAATAATAATTTTTTAATGAAACAAATGTCAATTTATATTTTTTTGCTCCCCACAGTTGTGTATATTTTGTTCCCAAAGAGGTCTTAAAAAAACAGGGATGTGAATTTTAATTTAAAGTTCATTTCGTCGAAATTAAGCAAAATAACTTAGTTTGGGATATGAAGAAATGTATGGGAAATTAGTTTATTTCTAGTTGATTTCGGCCGAAATCAAGAAAAACTTAATTTGGCTGCAGTCTGAATGAATGGGCTATTAGGGAGTTTCAATTGAAAACAAATTTTAGTTTTTTTTATTGTTGTTTCAATATAAATTCCGGAAAGAAAATTTTTATGTTATTTACAAAAACAGGCAGTTACTCAAAAATAAATTTTATTATAACATTTTATTAAGATATAATACAACATACGACAATATTCCAACGACCAAGGGAAAGATTAACGTTAATCAGCTCCAACCTACATAACAGAACATATCAACGTTGTTTTCAAGACCGCACAGGTGGTTGTATGTACATTTAAATCTTATTTAGGTGGCATGCAGTAACGTTCATGGAAATAATGTAAATAGACGTTATTTCCACTCTGAAAAGGAAATAATGTCCATAAAAAATGGAAATAAAATTCATGAAAGTAGTATTGCACAGTAAAGATTGCATAGACGGCTTATGTTAACAGCAGCATACTTGGGTATGTTTTAAGTTTTAAAAGCACCATATTTTAGAAAATAGCAATTGTATAGATATGAAAGTTTATGATATCCTTAACAACAATTTTTTTTGCCATGTTCCAATGTTTGGGTGGAATTGCACGGCTTAGTCTAGAGATATGCCTACTTTTCGAACGAAAAAGCCGAAATAATAAAATTTCAGATGACTCATTTTGTTTGGAACTGGAACATATTGTTCTCTATGGGCCCGTCCCTCGATGTTTATAAGTTATTTTATCAGGATGTTCATTAAAATTCTCGCAATAAGCTCCCAGGATTGAAAATTTTGCACAGTTTCCGAGAATTCATGCAAAGCGGAAATATTTCTTTTAATTAACTCCAAAAAAGCTAAAAACGAAAAAAGTCGCAAAATAAGATAACTTTAAAAAAGTCGTCAAAAATGTCGCAAATTGCGACTTTAGCCGACAAACGGTAACGCTGGTTGCAAGTACTATTTTTCATTGATATTTTGTTTAAAAACGTTTTAGCTTTTGCAATTCCCAACCTATTTAAATAATTTAGAGCTTATTGTAATCGTTATAAGATATACTTTTTAAGAAAATAAAAATTTTTAGGTTCTCAAGCAAAGTGTTGCAAAAAAATACGCAACGTTTTAAGAAACCTGGAAAAAATAAAAAAATATAATTTTTCTTCTGATGATATTTCTGTATCAAAATATCAAGTCAAAATAAAGAAAGCTAAAGTCCTCCTCTATTTGTAACCGTTTAAAAATTTAGAATCGGTGCAGAAAAACGCAGGGAAAAAATTTTTTTCCTTGAAGTCCAAAAAAATCGTTTTTTATTGATAACTTCCGATTTTGAGGGTGTATTGCAAAATGATCTACTCAACTAAACCTACAAGCCTCACTAAGTCGTTTTTCACGAGTAAAAAGAACATGCTATTTTGCAACCGCATATTATTGAGACTTTAATAACTTTTAAAGAAATAATTTTAAGTTGGAAATATTTTCTTTGCAAGTACATATTTAGTTTGATAAATTTAATAAGCTCTAAATATGTTTTTTTAAAATATTATTTTAAAAATAGTATATGGTACAGTTAGGATAATGCAATTTCAACCGAATTTTTTCTTATTTTTAATGAAGTTTGAGGTAGAAAATACACGCAAATTAAAAGAAATAGAAAAAGTAGCCATTTGGTTTATATATTTTGTTTAAACACAAGTATGAAAAACATTTTTTTTCCGTCCAAACGCAGAAAATTATTTTCCGTGAAAAAGAAAACCGGTTAATCGAAACATAAAACCGACATGCTGGGTTATTCGAAAACATAAATTATTCGAAACCGGTTTATTTTCCGAAAGGCAAATACCGGTTAACCGGGTTTCGCTTACGGTTTTTGCATACTCTACTTGCTACCCTGGTTTACACTATCCTAGTCGAATTCACCCTCCGAAATCGAAACGAAAAATGCATCATGTTAGTTAATCTTAACCTACAAATGTTTAGAGCAAACTCCTTCCATTTTTGTAAATACTAAAATAAACAATTGTCCAATTCACAACCTGTTGTATGTGCTGTAGATCGTATAAATGTTGTTGATAATTTCCTAATAAACATTTGTTTAGAAACATGTTTATTAGGAAATCACCAATAACATTTTTACGATCTACAACACTTACAACACATTGTGAATTGAGCAATTATTTCAAATACATATTTCTCTTAAATAATAGCATTTTAATTCTGTGGCAATTGCAACAAAATTTTTTTTATAGGTACATACATATTTAAGTTTTAAATTCGTAAAAACAGATATGAAATTAGAGTAAATTTCTTAAAATTTTTTATTTATGAATAAGTACATACATATGTATTAAATTTCTATTTAACTATGATGGAGACTATACATATTAACATACATATGTACATATTTAGATACGTATTGATACATGTACATAGGTTTGTAAGAAATTCGGCTCAGCCGAATTTCTCTTTTTATTTATTTTTTAATTATATAGAAAATATTATCCCAAAAATTTGGGTTTCGTTATTGTTGTTATAGATGATGTTGTTGTCGATATTGAGTTATTATCAAAAAATAATGTCTTTTGTATTCTGGCATTTGCTGGATGATTTGTTATTGGTTCTAATATTTTTAATATATAGTCTTTAAATACTTTAGGTACTGTAACGAAATGTCAAGAGTCTTTCTTCGCCTTTAAGTTGTCCTCATGAGCCTGAAAAATAAAGTTATTAAATAAATAAACATTTCTGTCAAATTTGTTAAAAGGTTAAAATATAAATTTATTACAGTGAAACTTTGATATAACTTCGATATAACGAAAAACTCAATATGACGAATTTTTTCTGAGTCCCCTGAAAAAACCTCTATTGCAAAGTTTTTAACTCAAAAATTCACTATATAACGAAGAAATTCTGAACTATAAAGCCTCCATATAGCGAAGTATTCGTTCAAAAGCCTCCATACAACGAAGGAAAAAACAATAAAATGGTAAAGTCCCGTTGTTAAGAACTATAGTTATAACCAGGGTAAGTTTTTTATGGCATATGCCACATGCCATGGTATTTGCCATAAAATGCCTTTTATCATAGTTTGTTAAAAAATATGTTTCCGAACTTAAATAAGCCTCCTGCACCATGTGTTACCAGATGGGTTACTTGGATTAATGCGGTAATATACTATTGTGATAATTTCAAGGAACACATTTTAAATATGTTTAGTGAAGATGAAGCGGAATCTATACGAAATTCTAAATTCCCTACGGTAAATGGAACTGACACAAAACTAGTCACGTGACCGGTCTCCAGGTGGTAGGGACCAGTTCGAGTTCTAACACTTCCTATGAAGCGGACCAGTCACTTTTACATGGGGATGGCCTAGGATGGGGTTAATTGATACTTTGTATGCACCTTGTAACTTGTCTCTGAACTATCTTATGGAGTCCTAATCGGTTTCGAATAATATAGATTATATATAAATATTATTCCAAAATTCAGCTGTAATTATCGATTAATTTATTTTTTTATTGCTACAAATCCAACTAGAAATTGTATTTTATTTTTAAGAGGTGTCTTTGATGGGATTCGAACCAACAACCTTCGGCATGACAGCCTAGTACACTACCCACTCGACCACAGCGGAGCTTATATTTCAATGTTATAAATACCAGTTAAGCTGCAGTTAATATTTGAATATAGTTACGAAACAGGTTCCTGAGTGGCATGGCAGTCTCATTGAAGTGAGACAATTAATATTTTATAGATACTATGTGATAGGTCTTAGATCCAGGTGCATCGAATTTGTTCAGTGCCGTTTACTACAATACTAGCCGGAATAGCAACTAAATTGACTGAAAATGGTTAATATGTGACCATTTACACAATATGTCTTTTTTCATCATTCACTACTCCTTAGTTTTGGTACCAGTCTCGTTTTCTCAAGTCATAGGACGAGTACTTTTGGATCAATTGTCACCAAATTTTCCGCAGGGTATGTATGTAAATTTTTTCTCATAGAAAAACTAAAGACATTTTTATATGTGATAGAAATCGATCGATTATAAATCGCTCGATTTTATAAGCCTAATAATAGCCAAATATGTGTTATTTTAATCGCACGATGCAGTGAAATCGAATAAAATATTTGAAGCCTCGATAGCAATAAAAACATCAATAAGTCATCTTTCAGATTTTGTTTTTGAAATCAAACAAAAAATCAAAGCAAACTTCCATTTAAACAAATAATAAGCTTAAACAATAATATCAAAGTTTTAACATAAGTTCAACAGTCAATCATGTTATTTATTTTCTTAATTTACTATTATGTACTGAATAAAAGCTTTTAATAAGATATAGCCTACACTGAAAAAAATCCATGCAGCATATGCACGAAAACGCTCGTACATGTTACGAAATAATTCGTAATTTAGCACCACGAAATTCTTTCGTAAAATATACGAAATGTACTAAAATAATCAAAAAATAAAAGTAAAAGAAAGTATTGCTCAACTGGGGTACGAACTCGCTATCATCATATTTCAAGTCATGTACTCTACCCACTGAGCAACTTTCTACTTATTTTATAAGAGCTAAAAATTAGTTTTATTTGCCTACACCTGAAAAATACGTCAATTTATAAAATATTATTTAAATTTATTTTTTTATTCCAAATATATTTTTTAACAAGGAAAAATGTTTACGAAATGTATTCGTTACTTTCGTAAATTCAAAAAAATATTGCCTAAATGTTTTTTCGTAATACACATGAAAGTTTCGTATATTTTACGAAAAAAGTCACTACGAATTTTTTTTTTTCGTAAAATGTTGCACGGATTAATGAATATTAATTAAGCCCGAACTTTTTAAAATGCACCTCTTTTATGCTTTTATCTAACAACTAAAATCAGATAGAATCGCCATTTTTTTGTCCAAATACGTTCAACGCTAGATTTACTCACCTTTTGGGCTACTTTTAATAAACTATCAAATGTTGTATTTCCCGTTTGTTTTACCATTCCATAAAATATGTTGGTTCTACTTTGTGTCAGTAATTCAAATGGTGAACCAAATTCTACAGCACGACCGGCATCCATTACTAATACTTTATCAGAGTCCATGACAGTGTGTAAGCGATGTGCTATTGTGAGAACTGTACATTGTCGGAACTTATTTCGTATGGTGGTTTGAATTAAGGCATCTGTTTGTGGATCAACATTGGCAGTGGCTTCATCCATGACTAATATCCGATTTTCTCTTAATATAGCGCGGGCTAAACATACCAGTTGTCTTTGGCCTACAGAGAAATTGGTGCCACCTTCTGATATTTTGCTTTGTAAGCCACGTGGTAATTCGGAAACAACTTCTTTTAGTTTCACCTAGACAGACATAAGAAATAAAGTAAAAACAGGATTTTAATGATGACACAAAATAAAAAATAACTAACCTCAGCTAAAGATTCCCATAGCTTAGCATCGGAATATTCATCAAATGGATCTAAATTGTAGCGCATTGTACCCGAAAATAGTACAGGCTCCTGAGGTATAATCGATATTTTACTACGCAGATCATGAAGACCCATATTATTTGTGTCGCGTTTATCGATAATCACTGCACCATCATTATACGAAAGTCTAAAGAGTGCATTGATCAGCGAAGATTTACCTGCACCAGTGCGACCAACAATACCTACTTTCTCTCTGGCCCTAATAGATAAATTGAGGGACTTCAAAACACTCTCTGCTTTGACGTCTGGGAAATAACGTAAACTTAAATTATCGAAAATAATATGACCTTCTTCAGGCCAAGAATTTGGTGGCTTTTTATTCGGTGGTGATTCCAATTCACCTTCAGGCTCTAAGCTTTCATACTCTACAACACGTTCTACACAAGTCATAGTGTTTTCTAATTCAGCCGATTGGCGCATACCCCATTGAACCATACCGGTCATACCCATAGCCTGAGTTATGGCCAAACCAACATCACCTCCATTTTCAGGTGAGAAAAGAAAGAAACTTAAAGTGATAACGGCGATGAAAAGAACACAGAAGCAGTCTAACCAATAGCCAAAAGCGCGACTTGTAGCTAGAAACATGAAATATCCTGAGCTGTGCATATCTTGATAATTATCAAATTCGGCTATTAATACTTTTTGGGCTCCAAATGCTCTTATAGTGGATAGACCATTCAGCGAAGCACCTAAATGTGAGTAGATAGGAGAACGAGCTGAAATAAAAAGTTAACGTCAAAGTAAATTAGTTTTTAAGAGTGGATTAAACTTACTTATCGCCTCCAAACGTTTAACATCTCTTGACGTATTTAAATAGAATGATCTCATAAAGTAGAATACTACACCCAACAAAGCAGTAGCTAACAAATACCAGGGATTAACTATACACAATACCACGACTATACCGACAATAGCCAAGAAGATTTGTGTTACATCCATCATTACACCCGGTAAAATTTCATCAACTTGACCCAAGTCTTTTGAGAAACGATTAAGTATACGTCCAGAAGGGTTGGTATTAAAGAAATACATAGATGCTCTGGTCACACCATGGAACATAGTGTTGTGCAAATTCGTAGAAGATCTTTTGGCCAAATTGAAAAATAGCAGAGATCTGAATAAAGCAAAGAATATAATGGAAACATTGATCGCCGTAAAGATGTACAAATCAACAGGATCAGTATTGCTTTCCAAGCGGGCTTCCGGTCGCCGATATGCATCCGTAATTTGCCTCTGAGCATTACCGTTCTTGTTAACCCTAATAAATAGAATTTAAAATAAAAGTAATAAAAAACCAATACTGGCAACACATTGCGTAAAAGAGTATCAAGTAAAACATATCAAGTAAAACATTAACTCACCAATACGACAAAAAATAGTCACCACCGGATGCCAAAACTTGGGCACTTATACAGAAAAAGACCATTACAGCAAATTGGAAATAACCTCCACTAGCGCTAAAATATTTCTGATATAGTTTGAGTCCAATTTTACCTGCTTCACGATTTTCCTGAATCTGCATAGGTGAATCGCCGGGCGCAGAATCTGCAGCTGAACTCATTGAGGACACACTATTTTGACGAGAACGCATCTTGCTGTTTTGTCGAGATAGAGCCAGCTTATTATTGTCAGAAGCATCGCCAGCTGCTGACTTGGATTCTTCTTGTTGATCGGCTTTCATTAAGAGTTTAGCAAAATCTAAACCACTTTTACGCATCGATTCAAATGTACCGACTGCACTCACGCGTCCCTTATCCATAATCACAATGAGATCAGCTTGTTCCATAAATTGCAGTTGATGAGTAACGAGCAAAACAATATCGTCACGCAAAAAACCTCGCATACATTGATCGAATAAATGACGTCCCACATGAGTATCGACAGCGCTTAAGGGATCATCGAGTAGATAAACATCCGTTTTACGATACACAGCCCTGGCTAAACTTATACGAGCTTTTTGGCCGCCAGACAGTGAAGCGCCGCGTTCGCCTACAATTGTCTTATCACCATATGGCAATAGTTCAAAGTCACGTTCCAGCGCACACTTTTTCACAATTGTGCGATAGCGCTGCTTATCCATTGGCAATCCAAATAAAATATTTTGACGCACCGTACCTGTAAATAGCCAGGGCTCTTGAGAAGCATATGACAAGGTGCCGCTTACATGCACAGAACCAGATTCCGCGGGTAGTTCACCAAGTATGGCTTGAATTAGGCTTAAGAAATTTAAAATATTTAAGAAATGTATTATTTGACATATTGTCATAATTTTATTTTAAATGAAATTTATCTGCTGCTGGTTAAGCATTCTCTATATGCATTTCATTGCTGCTTTAACAAATCGTCAGTAGACTTCAACCACACTTTTGAACAGCTACAAACGCCTTATCATGTGTACAGACTTTCAAAAACCATTTGAGAATTTACAAATGATTTTGAAAAATAAGCATAGTAGACTTTGAAACTTGTACAAAACCCAGCAAATAATTTGTATTCGATATGAATCTATTTTATTCTTCTACACCTTCATACAATTAGAAATCCATTGGATAACAATAAAAGCATTTATAAGGGAAATGAAAAACAAAATTCAAATTAAACCTTTAAGAAATTTATTATTTGACATATTGTCATAATTTTATTTTAAATGAAATTTATTTGCTGATGCTTAAGCATTGCCTATATGCATTTCATTGGTGCTTTACAAAATCGAATACAAATTATTTGTATTTGCTTATTTTTGCTTATTTTTGAAAATCATTTGTAAATTCTCAAATGGTTTTTGAAAGTCTGTACATGTGATAAGGGGGTAGTAACTGCTCAAAAGTGTGGTTGAAGTCTACTGACGATTAGACGATGCTTAACCATCAGCAAATAAATTTCATTTGAAATTTAAAATATTTAAAAGCTCGTTTTAAAACTTTTAATAGGAAAAAATACGCTGTAAATAAAATTTCAACTTTTGAATATCCACAGAAAAACGACGAGACACTAACGAGAATCTAATTTAGTTCTCGGTTTTGAAAGATCAGTTCAAAATAAGGAGATATTGCATTTTTTAATTTGTATTGTCGCTGAAGCGATTTTTGATTATGTATATCTTAAAGAAAATACTTCGAAAACTCTTTAGTGAATTTATTTTGTATTTGTCGAAACAAAATTATAGTAAAAATAATGGCCCCACGTGGCTCAGAATCGTTTTTTGTTAGGCAATGCTCTGTAAATTTTTATTTATTAGAAAAAAAGCCATATGTGAATAAAAAAACATTTTTAATAGGGATAAGTTTTTGATCCGGTTAGGATAGGTAATTTCTAAAAACTGTAGTCCAATAGATCAGTCACTTGCAAAAATATAGGTGTCGTATCTTCAAATTCAAATTTCTTAATACCAAATTTGAATAATCTTACTGTTATATATTTTGAGTTAGCCGGTAATTATTGATTATTTTGTATGGAGAGTAACCCTTCCCAAGCACCTACGACATCAGTTTTTACCTAACTATTAACTTATCTTGTATTCAAATTAACTAATACTAAATGTTAAGATTAATACTTTTATAGCTTTCCAAGATCGCACTTCATAATTAATTACTTTGTATGGGGAGTACCCCTTCCCCGGTCCTGTAGTGCCAATTTTTTACGTATTTCGTATTTTGCTTTAAACATAACCCACACCATATATGAAAACTCTGACTGCTATAGCTTTCATAATATAAGATATTTACTTAGTATAGGCGTGGCACTGCCAATTTGGGATTTTTTAAGAGGCTGCTCTACTGATGTAAAGAAAAATGCATTAGTTTCCTTTTTGAGTACAATTTTAATACTAAATTCTAAATAGCATACTGAGGTAT
The DNA here is from genome assembly GCA_956483635.1 of Panzeria rudis. Taxonomy (NCBI): domain Eukaryota; kingdom Metazoa; phylum Arthropoda; class Insecta; order Diptera; family Tachinidae; genus Panzeria; species Panzeria rudis. The sequence continues at coordinate 68,448,901 of OY101447.1, forward strand.
TTAAATACTACGTTAAAACTAAACGAATTCAGGTTTTGCATCTAATAGTGTTCTTTATCGCTTATTATCTATTCAGAACGGATCCTAAATAAACACACCACCGTCTACATGTGTTACCACTTCTTTGTTATCGAACACACAGGAGACAACGGCTACAGATAAATGTATTAATTGTCATTAACTAGTCGCCGGCATTCCTATATTTTATCTACAAAAATATAAGAAAACACTTGTGTTTATTTAGGACCGTTTTGCTTATCAATTTTCCCATGTTCTTTTGAACATTCTCCAGAGGGCATTAATTTTAGATTAGTGGACTGTATCAGTGTTATATGAAATATTATTAATTCATGATAATTCTTAACATTTTAATGTGCAAAATTTAACGCTCTCAATCTTCTTGTTTCTATTAATTTTCTTAATGATAAAATAATAAGTACAAAACAAATAATCAAAACTATGATTAACGATAAATGTCCGCTGGTATGATGAAAGTTTAAGCCGCGAAGTTCTATATTTTCCTTCTTAATGTCTTCTAGCTGGTTCATCAGTTCCTCAATCTGGTTGGAATGATTCATCATCATCGTACCCACGGGCATTATGTTTAGCTCTGACATCTGAGTGACGTCAGTTGTTAGCATTGATACTACCTCTTCATTTCTTCTCGATTCCATCATGTATGGAGCGTTCATTGTAGCTCCCAGCACTCTGATAGTACAACCAGGATCCAGAAGCACTGTACCCTGCAATGGTAATTCGAACACTTCCTGCCGACCAGGCTGACAGAGAATATGAGCTGAGGTTTTATTAAACAGTTTAAATAACCACTTATTAGCTTGATGCAATTTTTTCCAAAGATATTCTATCTTTATTTCCTGAAACTGGCAGTGAGGTTTTATTTGTGGCTTCAGTGCTGAAACTTCGCATGATTGGTCGTTTGCATCAATCCATGGCCAACCTCCGTCGCACACGAACTCGTCTTTGAGGATTTTTTGACAATTGTTAAGTTCTGATTGCATCATTATATGATATGTATCCATATTAAAATTATATATCAGATAGTGCCCTCTAGGTTGTATAATCATTTTGCTTCCCATTATATCGATTGGTATAGGTACAATGCGATGAATTTGGGAAACATGATCATTAAATAGAGGTATTGTAGCAGATATTACTAGCTGGTTTTCTATGATTGTTGCTTTAGCTGTCATCAGCTTATAAATTGTCTGCAATTGATTATGCTTGTTTCCGGGTAATTTCAGATCTTCAGGAACTCGATCTTTTATTTTCATAACTTCTTCTTGCAGTTGTACTGGAGTTATGAGCGCTGGATTCAATTTTCCATGATTAATGTCTATCAGCATTTCTATCATTGTGGTTTGCACTTTATCGTTTTCTTCAATAACCATCTGCAGCTCTTTAGTAACCATGAAAAACTTTATTGATTCTCGATAAACAAAGTATACTTCTTTCATTGTCTCTGAGATGTTATTCACGCGGTCAGCAATGCTACTGAATTTACTACTAATCTCTTCTGTCGTTCGTCGAAGTATATTTAATGTAGAATCAATGACAGAAGTTTGTTTTTTTATCAGAAACTTTAAGTCGTATTGATTGTCCAATATATTTTTCATATTATTCTCTAACTCTCTTCGGTCCTCTGCATCCATTGTACCAAAAAGTACATGCTGCATTGATCCAATAAATTCAAAGGGTGCTCTCTTCCTTCTTTTGCTTCCGGAGGGGAACATATATTGATTGGTGGTTTTCATACTATGTAATTGACGTTTCATTGCATCAAGGAAGTGATTACATTGATCTTCAAAACCTCTTAGCTTACTGCAAGTTGTCGTCATAGTACCCATTACCTCCTCTGATTTATTTATAACCTCGAAAAAAGATTCCATATTGAAATATACGACTAAATTCCAATACGAAGACGTAACATGGACAAAACCTATGTTGTCCAAATATACAGTACTGGGCTTGAGCTCGTTTATTGTGCATCCAGTTTTCGTCGGTTGTGTTGAAACCGCTGCTATTATAGCTAGTATAACTGTCAACATATATACCATATTATAGGCTGCTTTCGGCTTATTTCTCACAACATTTACTGCTGTAGCATTTGGCTGACTTTCTTCTCTATCGGCGTTTTCAAGAGGACATATTTTTGTAATTGGCCTTTTTATTATGTTATTTTCTGTTTTTAGCGTTACTGTTCTTACTAGACCATCTTTACCGGGGTGCACCTCTGTAATTCTACCAAGCGGCCATCTTGCAGGGCATGTGTCTTCATTTTTTACGATGACAATCTGGCCCTCCTTTAAATTTTCTTGAACTGTCTTCCATTTATACCTTTGTTGCAAAGATGTTAAATAATCCGCCGTCCACTGCTTCCAGAAGTGACGTTTTAGTTTTTGAATCAGCTTCCATCTATCTAAACATCCGACTCTGCTATCATCACATGGTTCTGGACATTCTATCAAAGGACGACCGATCAAAAAATGACCAGGAGTGAGATGATCAATGTCGTTTTCACCCAATGCTTGTAACGGCCTTGAGTTCAATATTGCTTCAATTTGAGCTAGCAAAGTACTTAGCTCTTCAAAGGTTAGCTTTGTGTCACCAATTACTCGTCTTAAATGATGCTTCATTGATTTTACTGCCGCTTCCCATATCCCTCCAAAGTGAGGACTTGCCGCCGGAATAAAATGCCATTTAATTTTCTGTTCCTCCAGGAATGGTGCCAGAGTTGAATGTTGTTGTATGGCTTTTACGAAGTCTTTATCTAACAGTCTTGAAGCTCCGATAAAATTAGTGCCATTATCGGAGTACATATGACTGCTTTTACCTCTTCTGGCAAAAAATCTTTTCAACGCGGTCAGAAATGATTCTGATGTTAAACTGCTAACTGCTTCTAAATGCACAGCTTTTGTCGTCATACAAATAAATACTGCTACGTAACCTTTGTACGCCCTCTGTCCTTTTCCGTTTGAAAACTTTATCTGTATGGGTCCTGCGTAATCAACTCCACAGTGATCAAAAGGAGCAGAAAGATTTACACGACATTCTGCAAAACTACCCATCAATTGTTGTCTTGTTTTTTGTTTATATCGAATACAGATCGCGCAGCTTCTGATGAACTTCTTTATACAAACTTTAGCATTTACTATCCAGAACTTTCTCTTGATCGTACTTTCGACAAGACGGTTCCCACCATGCAGAGTTTCTTTATGAGCATCGTTAATGATTTGGTATGCCAATGATGACTTTTGTATCAATACAGGATGTTTTTGATTTTGGGTTAAATTTGAAAAATGAAGTCGTCCTCCCACTCTCATAATACCATCTTCATCAATATATGGATGCAACGGTGCTAATTTATGGCGATGATTAAGTTGTTTTTTATGTTGTAGTTCTGTTAACTCCATAAGCCATTCTTTTGTTTGATGCATTTTTATTATTAATATTTCTGCATTTTGGATTTCTTCTTTTGTCAAATATTCTGGAAGATTTTTTATACCTTTGAGTTTTGTGATAAACCGGAGAACATAAGCCAATACTCTTCTTAGTTTTCTAAACGATGAATATTTTTTCAGAATTTCCAGCATCTGGTTTTCTTGTATTGTATTTACAGTCGCTGTCGTAACTATTACACTTGGCTCTTTTGGCCATTGATTCTTTGGGTTTTGTAGCCATACTGGACCATTCCACCAAAGAGTTGTTTTGCAAAGTTTTTCTATTGGAATACCTCTAGAGCCTAAATCAGCTGGATTCTCTTTTGATGTAACGTATCGCCATTCTGCATTTGGAATTGTTGCTGTTATTTCAGTCACTCTTGTTCGGACGAATTTATCTTTGTTTTTGTTATTTTTTATCCAAGCAAGCACTATCATTGAGTCGCTCCATAGATTAACTTCTGCGTCGGTGTTGATTATTTCTTTAATTTTCCTGCAAAGCCTTACTAAAAGTTGAGCAGCACATAGTTCTAATTTTGGAAGTGTTTTCCTGTTTTTTATTGGGTTCACTTTCGATTTAGCAGTTAAAAGTGATATTTTATCGGAAGATTTTATATATATCACCGCTGCATACGCTTTTTCTGATGCATCTGCGAATCCCAGAAGTTGAACTTTATTTAGAGATATTGTATTAACCCATCTCGAAATTTTTATTTCTTCCACCGCATACAGATTGTCGATGAGCTTGTTCCATTCTGTTTGTAAATTATTATTAAGTTCCTCGTCCCAATTTATCTTCATCATCCATAATTGCTGAATGAATAATTTAGCAGTGACTGTTATAGGTGTTAAAATTCCAATCGGGTCAAATATTTTTGCTAAATATGATAACGCCATTCTCTTTGTTACTTTTACCTTATTTTTGGAGTTGATTTTGAAAGAAAATGCATCCTTTGAGGGATTCCAATACATTCCGAGTGTTTTTATTTTGTCACTTTCTTGATTCTTTATTATTTCATTTTCTCCTGTACATTGTTGCTGTTCTACAATTTGTTTGCTATTGGAGCACCATTTACGAAGATGGAAACCATATTTTTTCAATTGTTTTGAAATACCTTCTTTTATGTTTCGGCACTCTTGTATTGTGTCCGCTCCTGTTAGTAAATCGTCCATATAAAAATCTTGTCTTATAATATTGCTCAAATTTTCGTTGGTACATTCATTGGCAATTTCAAATAATGATCGAACCGCTAAGAATGGGGCTGCAGCAGTCCCATAAGTAACTGTAGTTAATTTATATTCTTCGATAGGTTCTTTCTTTGATTTTCTCCATATAATATGTTGATATTTTTGGTCTTCCCCATGTAATTTAATTTGCCGATACATTTTTTCTACGTCAGCTATTATTGTAAATTTATGGAACCTGAATTTAATCAATATATCGAAAACATCCTTTTGAAGTCTCGGTCCTACATATAGAATATCATTTAGGCTTTTGCTGTTTGATGTTTTCGATGAAGCATCGAAGACAACTCTTAATTTAGTTGTGGTGCTTGACTCTCTTATTACTGGCTGATGTGGAAGATAGTATTTAGCGTTTTTATTATTCGGCACCTTAATCATGTGTCCGAGGGATATATATTCATTCATAAACTTCACATATTCTTCTTTCAGACCCTGATTTGCATCAAGTCTTTTTTCCAACCCCATAAAACGCGCCATTGCCTTTTTGTAGGAATCTCCAAGCGCTTTTTCATTTTTAAATGGCAGTCTAACGACAAATCTGTTCTCATCGTCTTTTGTTGTAGTATTCTTAAAATATTTCATGCATATCTCGTCTTCGTGAAGTAAAGTGTCGTCGTTATATGGAACTTCCTCAATTTCCCAAAAACGCTCAATACTAGTTGCCATATTTACAATTGTTTTATTTTTTGGTTTCTTAAATTGCAACTGGCCTGATAAGATTAAACCGAGCTTAGTTTTTTGTCCAAGTAATCCATTCTTTTTGTAAATGCCACCTTGTAGAATTTCAGCAAACAAATCTCCACCTATTACGATGTCTATTCTTTCTGCTTTATCGAAATTTGGATCAGCTAACTTATATTTAGACCATTCCTTAATTTGGAAATTTAGTGAAGGATCTGGATTAACATACGACAGAGTTGGTAAAATCAATGCTTCAACTTTAAATTTCTCATTACTTTTAAATCTAGGACATATTTCTATTTCCATTTTGGTTTTAGCTACGCCAAGTAAAATGTTTCCAATTCCGTGTAGCTCAGTATTTATTTTCATTCTTTTTAGCTGCAAAGTTTGTGCAGCTTCTTCACTAATGAAAGTTGTTTGTGAACCTTGATCAATAAGTGCTTTTAATACGACACTTTCTCCATTTGCACTTTTTACTTGCACTTGTGCTGTTGCTAATAACACATTTTTAGTTGCTCTTGTAGCACATGATTTTGTTGATGATGTTAAATGTAATATTGTGTGATGAGCCATTCCGCAAGTGGTACATCTTAGTTTGCTTTCACATTTTGAAGCAAATGTGTGTTTAAGACATTTGAAACATACCTTTTCAGTTCTAGCCCAGGCATGTCGTTCTTTTACTTCAAGTGCTAGAAATTGCCTACAAATATTTGTAGTATGTCCTGATTTCTTACAATACAAGCAAACATTTTTTTCCGTTAAAAAATTAATAGCTTTTGATTGTTGTTTTCTTTCGATATGATTGTGGTTATAGTTGAAACTGTACGATTTTTTGTTTTTCGACGCTTCTAGGCTTTGGTACTGTTGTTCTAAAAATTCGAGCACATCAGTAAGCGCTTGTATCTCTTTTGATTTTCTTGTATGTTGTTCGTACAGCATTAACCCTTCTTTATCTAATTTTCGAGTCACTATACAAGCAATAACTGCATCTGCATCTTCTATATTGTAGCCCATTGCTTTTAATCCTTGAACACACTCATTGGTGGTGTCGTGTAATGATTTAATCATCGATGCGCTGTTACTGTTTATATTTGGTTGATCCAATATTTTGTACATAAAAGATTGGAATAATACTCGTTTGTTATTAAATCTTTGGTTCAATATATCCCATGCTGCTTCGTAATTTGTTTCAGATACTGCTAAATGTTTAATAATTTTAAATGCCTCATTTTTAACTAAAGATTTGAGGTGACACATCTTTTCCACGTTCGAGATTGTCTCGTCTTCATGTATTAATTTTGTATACATGTCATGAAAACAAGACCATTCCTCAATATTTCCATTAAAATGTGGAATTTTAATATCATTTAATTTTACCACCTTCTTCTCTGCAGACAATATGTTCAACTTTTGCAGTACTTTAAGTTTAGCTGATCTGTATTGGCTTTTTATAATTCTATAGGCATCGATTACTTCTTTATTTGAGACAGTATGATCAACGAGAAGTTTCATATACATGTCACTAACGTGATCTAGTTCTTCTTTCCAGGATACCAAAACTTCTTCCAGCAATAATTTTGTGCTAATGAAATCAGCTTCTTCTAAATTAGTTTTCAGTTCTTGCACACATCTGAAAAATTCTGACATCAGCGATCTTGTCTGCTTACTTACATCATTTAATATTATTGACTCTGGAAATTTAAGTGGTTGTGTTGTCTCTAACTGCTGTTTAGCAATAGCATCTGAGTCCATCGCTTCTGAACTTAACAACCACTTTATTTTTTTTTGATATATTATCTACCATGACTTGTATATTTTCATATGTTTTGTATTTGAAATATTCGTCATCTTTTACCCCATGCTCCTTTAAAATTTTTTGGTGATTGCTGTCGAAATCTTTCCATAAGCTCTCCAACCTTTCCAAATTTGGTTTTAGTTGACAGTGTCTAGTGGTTTCAATACCAGCCTCAATACTTTCAATCGCAGATTTTAAATCACTCTGCTTTGTGTAATATTTGATTCTGCTGGTCGACATGATTTTTTTTTTTAATATGTCGCTGTTAGTTACGACAACGCTTTCATTAATTTTAGAAAAATTTCACAATTTGCCGCTGTTTAGCCACGACAACGCTTGTATTATTTTTGAAAAATTTTCACAACTTGCCGCTGTTTAGCCACGACAACGCTTTTATTAATTAATAATTATTATATATTATATATTTTTTTAATGGCTCGATTGACCAATGTAAAGAAAAATGCATTAGTTTCCTTTTTGAGTACAATTTTAATACTAAATTCTAAATAGCATACTGAGGTATTTAAATACTACGTTAAAACTAAACGAATTCAGGTTTTGCATCTAATAGTGTTCTTTATCGCTTATTATCTATTCAGAACGGATCCTAAATAAACACACCACCGTCTACATGTGTTACCACTTCTTTGTTATCGAACACACAGGAGACAACGGCTACAGATAAATGTATTAATTGTCATTAACTAGTCGCCGGCATTCCTATATTTTATCTACAAAAATATAAGAAAACACTTGTGTTTATTTAGGACCGTTTTGCTTATCAATTTTCCCATGTTCTTTTGAACAACTGATTTTATCATAACTTGAAAAGGGGTTATCCAATTCTATTACAAAAGACTTGAAATAAAATTACCTTTACCGTTCTAATACTATTTTTTCATATAACCAATGGTTTCGAAATTATTCAGACCACAATGATAAAAAATATATTTTTAAGCAAAATCAAAAAATGCGTAGGTATTTTTTAAAAATTTATAAAAATCCTGTTATACAAATGCGCTTCATAGTAGCGACCAATATATTGCCTGAATATATGCAATAATGTATGGCAAGAAATGCGTAAGCTTCTTATAATTGACCTTTTCGTCCATTTAAAAACACAAAGTTTTTCACATTCACTTACAGTGGTGCATTCCAGGAAGCGCTACTGTAAGGCAGAGATTATAAAAATATACATTTTACGAAGAATGACGATGGGTTGCGATCTTAAAACGACGAAACAATAGTATGATTTTATTATATACTCAATGCGCTGCAATAAGCATTTAACAAGAAATGCTCCTAATAGCTGTTTAACACTATCTCACAAGCCGTTCGACTTCTGTAGAAAATGCAACCCTGGTCTAATGAGTTTATGGAAAGTTTTAAAAAGCAATAAGAACACATTATATCAGAGTTGTATTTTCTGCAGAGGACAGCTTAAGTGGGACATCGCGAACAAATATCATGCAAAACGTAAGCATGTTCGTAAGCTACACCAACAAAATTCTCACAAGCAGTAGTTTCTGCTGGGGTTTTTATTATTTGAGCATTACGCCATATGAATTAAAATAACTCACCAAAAAAATTGAGCTGGTTCAAAAGTCATGTTTATTTTTATGGGCTCATACACGTTCATTCATTACAATGCTGAATGTGTAGTTAAAAAAATTGGCGTGGGTCAAACTGACTCAAAGATAACATATATGTATAAAAATATATATTTCTACAGATAAGAAAGAAATTTTTTTTTTACTGTAAAGAAATTGTTTCTGATAAAATAAAATTTCAGCCTGATACAACATCATCAATATGATAAAAAAATTGAACGAAAAAATAAAATTGGGCCAATTTAACCCAAAGAAGGGTTAAACGTATTCTGATTAAAAAATTGACAGTATGAAGCATGACACTTTTGACGCAGCCATGACACAACTATATCTTTTCTCTGCGTGAATATGACCGATAAAGTGAGTTTTAAGAAATAAAATTTCCATTTCTCCTAAAATAGTAGTAAGTGTACATTTTCGAAATTTTTTCACATGTAAAAAATTAGTTAAAATATGTGTAAATTTTTATTTTACCAATTAATTTCTTATTACTTTGTTACTTTTATTTTATTTTACCTCTATAGAACCAGCGTGACCGTTGAGCGATAGATTCTGATGATCTTTAATTTTTGTTCCCTTAAAAAATTTAATAGCATTTAACTGCGTTTTGTGGTTCTGGAAGAGGAGAAGCAATCCATAGAAATTGCAGCAAAGATATATAGGCGATGAATCGGATCCGCTATCGTTAACGGAGACAAAATAAAATAACAGATTTAACTGCGTTTGTCCGATAACTGTCGAGATTGTTGGAGGAAAATTTGGCAGCTAGCGGTAAGATGTTCGCGGTAACTCCCATAATGAAAATGGCTGGCACTTTGATTGGAGCACATCTCTTCCTCCACACAATTGATTTGATCTTTATTAACACTTCCGATCCTTTATTAAAATAATAAAGTAATTCAATAGAGTCCTACCTATATTACAAATTACATGTTCCCTTCTCGTTCCAATTGGCACTTATTTCCCAAAATTTCCATTGGCACATTATGAATGAATTTATTTTGTAAAAAATTCGCGGGAGTAAATATTGGAGATGCCAATTTTTTTAGGTTTGTGAACTCGCAAAAAACTTTGTTATGGGAAACATTTACGATAGAAAATCATAAAATGTTGGAGTTTTCCCCTTTTAAATAGTTATTCGCGATAGGATTGAATATTTCTTTATCGTGACCGTGCATAATCGCGATGTATAAGATACTCAAGATTCTATCTCTATTTTGAAATACAAAGTGATTTTTTGTCATTGACCAAAAACTCATATTATTTCGCATGAAGACTCAAAATTTTGTAGATACATTTCAATTGCTTTTCACAAAATAAACAGAGTACTACTTCTACAGCATTTTTCGTAAACAATTCGTGAACATGTTTCTATATGGACTTTTGACAGCACTTCGCACGAAATGATGAACTGAGTACCATGCTTTACATGTGATTTCAATGAATTAAATCATTTAAGTTGATATTAAACTGCACTTTCCCAGTGTTGCCATTGGTTTATTTTTCTTCAAATCCATTTCTTTAATTTGATTTTATACTTAAGTATATATGAACATGTAAACATATGAAAAGCTCAAGCCAGCAGTGCCGTCTTTACCATAAGGGCACACGGGGCCCGTGGCCAGGGCGCCTGACTTCACGGGGCCCCTTACTGTGAAATAATCACCCTTATCGGGAATAAAAGTTCACGTGAAAGGTGTTCCCTTTCCCTAATATTGTGATCGCCAATTTTGCGTTGTTGTTGTGTAACTGTACTATTTTGCTCGTTTTGTTCACCATTTCTTGTTCATGGGAAATATTTCACGGGAACAAAATGTTCGCCTCTTATTCCCAATAAGGCCGAATGTCATAAGTTGATATGAATTTTAGTTGGTATTTTTTATCACTATTTTCCATAGAACACATTTGAAAACTAACGTAATGCTGCGCCATTTTTTCCAGCCTAGGATATGACATCCTTGCGACAGAAAATAAGCGCACCTGCGCCTCTAGATATATTAGAAGCAGAGTTGAACGTTGAAAATTTTCAAAAATAGGCACAAGCACATCTCTAGTAGCTTTCTGTATAAAGAGTTCTATATAGCAATGCCTAGTCAGCAAAATGTCAAGAAAATTACATAAATAATTGACATCCATCGAAGAAGCGATATTTCACGATACTATACCAAAATAAAGTTTGCTCCTAAGAGTGAAATAGTGCACAAAGCATCATTCATGACGTCTAAGAGAACACAGTCGAGTTTTCCAGCGGGAGGATAGGGGACACTCTTTGACAGCATTAATACATAAATACATAAATTAGTGCTACAATTGTTGCTTTTCATTATGAGTTTTTCGTATAAGAATTTTACTTAAAAACGTAGATTAAATATTTCGGAATTCCCCGGGATTTTTTATACGCATACCGGTATTTGGGATTTGTCAATCCCGAAAAGTCTTAGGTTTGTCGGGACCACGATTTCCGGATTGGCATTCCTATTGCGGATTCACTATAATAATGTGCAAAAAGGTGGAACATTTTACTCCCCTTAAAATGAGTCCCAGATGTAAACGTTTAAAACGCCGACACACGTATATATTTTTTTGAGCCCTCCATCAGAATCAGTTGTTAGAGCCTTCTTATTTAGAAAAAAAAGTAAAAAAATTTTTGTACAGCGTAATTGTTTAATTTGACTCTTTCCTTCCTTATCACACAAGAAACTGCGGAATTCGTGGAAAAGGTAATAATAATACATTTGCCCAATTTACAATCTTGTGCAAAGGGTCCTGCATCGTAGCATTTGCAAATTAGTATTTAATAATAATACTCACCACTTAAAAATTATTAGTGGTGAGTATCAATATACTATACTATTTTGCAAATGCAACGATGCAAGACTATTTGCACAAGATCGTGAATTGGGCTATTATATTTGTTTGCAAATATTTGCAATGAATATATTAATATAATGGGACAGAAGGTGCGAAGAGCGGTTGCTATCGGACAACAATTGTTTTCTTGTCATTATGTTTGTTTACTATTTGGCGCGCCCCGAATTCTAATGTGCCCGAGGGCCCCGGCATTTCCAAAGACGGCCCTGCAAGCCAGTAGTTAATTGTTTATTAATATGATTATTTCGAACGTATTTGCTTGTAAATCCAAATTGATTTTGGGATAAGGTTCGTAACATTTAATTCACAAAACATTTTTTTTATTTTTTTCGTGCTTATCACATCCTAATTATCCTAAAAAATGCATTAGAAAACTTAAACGTTATAAAAATCAACATTTTTAAAGCAGTGTTATGCACGATTTTAAAGCAATTTATTAAAATTTCGAGTTTTTCTTGGCCTAATAACTCCAAAAGGATTGGTCTTAAGTAAAACATGATTAGAAAAAATTTTGCAGGAAATTTTATTAGCTTTAACTCTTTTATGCAGAAAATTTTGGTAAACGTTATAGCTTCAGACCTATGAGAAAAAAACTAAAAACAAATAACCTTAAGGAGACCCTCTTTCCTCTAACTCATCCGCCAAAACACCAGGGCTCTTTAGTGTCTTTAAATATATGAACCAAGGACTGACTAACTGTGCCAATTTTCAGCACTCCGGGAATTATTTCCTTCGATTGACCTTATTATGTCTTATTTGACTGAGCTATAGAATTTGATTCACAGGACAGAAAATTCATGAATATTATTTATAATTTTCTTTAAATTACCTTGATTTTCCCGATCCCACTGGACCAATCACCGCCACCAGAGTACGTTGTTTTAGTTTTAAATCTATGCCATCTAGAGTATAATCTGTAGCCTGGGAGTCCCATTTGGCCTTTAATTTACTTATCACTATACCGGTATCCATATGTTGTGTTTGATGATTTGTTATCGGCTTTATAATACCATTCATGCCAATAGCCTTGCCATTCTCTTCTATTATTGCAGTCGGTTGTAGTTTGTTATTCTCGCAATCAACATCTTGTGATTTATCGCGAACCTTTGTCTCCTCAAGCATCATATACTTTTGAATTCTTTTAAAGGAAACCATTGTTTCGGCAAATTGCGAAATACCCATGGGAAAATATATGGTCATAGTATTGCGTAATATGTTGTAATAAGCTGTAATAACAAATGCTGTTTTGGCCGTTAGCAAATTGCTCAAAAGTACAAAGCCCACCAAACTAGCAAAAACTGACATTCGGGTTAAGAACATGATAAAGGATTGTAAAATGCCACGAATGTAATTGACATAACGAATGGCATTCATTTCTTTTTTTCTAGCGTATTCCACCATTTTGCCAAACGGTTTTTCCCAAGCATACATTTTTATAACTTGTATGCCAGATATGATTTCATTCATCATACGGACACGCTCATCTGTACGCAAAGCGGTACGGAGACGTAATACAGAAGTCTTTTTGCCCAAAAAGGCTTGTAGAGGCAGGAAAAGAATCATAAAGGCAACACCGAACAGGGAAGACACACCAATCTACAAATGGTTATTACAATATCACTTAAAGGATGTTATTGATTACACATGCAAATATGAGTGACTGAGTGACGTATGCATGAATTTGATGGAATTAAAAGAAAGACGTGTGGCTAATTTACTATTAAATGGTTTTGAAAAAAATTTTCAAATAGTCGTACATCCATCCCCTTTAATAAAAATTCCTTAAAATAATGAATTTATTAAAATGAAGTGCAGAAAGGATTTTAAAAAATATTTTCAAATTTATATTTCTGTATAAGTAAATGTAAATTATCACTAACTTACTAACCTCTCTGTACATTAAAAAAGTTATTATAAAAATCTCAACTGGTCCCAGCCATAAATAGTGCATGTGTATTATTGAGGTGTCCAAGCGACCAACATCATTTGATATTAAATTGACAACTTGACCGGATGTCGTATTACCCAGTGCTGTTTTGCTCAAACGCAGTGCCTTACGATATATCATGCTGCACATGGCCACTCGTATTTTCATGCCCGTATGCAGTATGCCTAACATGTAAGGATGCATAAAGAAAACATTTATTGCACTGCATAAGATCACACCCAATGCATATAAATACGCTGTAGTTTGATCACCACTCGTATTATTTTCGGGTTTTGCATAGTATGAAACTAAACCACCCAAAAATAAAGGTTGAGTGACACTGTAATTAAAAGAAAAGTATGTACATATCTATTACTATAATAACAAATTAAATTTTAACAAGCTAGTGGAATTTAGAAGGCCATGTTAACATTGTGATGTGAACAAGCCTTCGTACATACATATCGTTAAATGAAACTAAAAACTATGTAACTGACAAACAATTAAAAATACGTTTTTAACAAAAAAAAAATAATAAAATAAAAAACCTCCCTACTGTCACTTCAAATATGTTTAAGAATTTTTTCTTCCACTGTAAAATTAAAAAAATTTGTTTCATAATTTGTAATTTTATATAACGATATGTAAGTTACAAAATTTTAATAAAACTAAATTTAATAAGAAATATTAATTTACCGTAAACCTATTTCTAATACAAAAAGCACTAGGCCCAAAGTAGCAAAACGTAAACCAAAAACTCGCAATACGGCTTTCAGAAGACTGGGTTGTTTGTGTTTCATTTGTTTTGTATTGCACTCTTCCTCCCACGCTACGGAAAGCTTATGACCAAGAAAATCTGTAATTAAAATTAAAAACTCAAATCAATTCTTTAAATTCTTTAAAAGTGCCGTAATCGAAAGATCAAATCAGCTATTTAGAATAGTAGTTTTTTAAACATATATATTTCATAGTCGCTTATACTGGCACTAGTTAGCCGAGCATTAATCGGCTTGTATATGTATTAGGGGATTCATTTAATCGGGCTTCTGTTTTAATCGGTTAATCGCTCGGTTTATTAATCGAGGTTTTGGCTTAATCGTTTAATAATCGGTTAATTTCGGTATTAACCGTTTAACCGATTTAACAAATAAAAATTCATAAATTATTTATTATTCTCAGTTTATTCGTAAAAAAAATTTATAACATAACAGTTCTTGAACTAAATCAAGCAAAGAAATTCATAAATATACATACATATCGTCACAGAAAATGCAAAAAGCCCTATCTAACATTTTAAAAATTTTACAGCAGAACCATGAAAATTGTTTGAATGAAGAATATATTGACAATGTCACAAAATTTTGCACTACAAGTAAAAAATGGCCAAGAAATTCATTTTTGCTAAAATTAAATAATTATTTTTTGTATTGAAGAAGCTACGATAGTTACGACCTCGCGGTTTGTGATATTATGAAATACACTCTAAAACATTACTTGACATTTAGTATCATATATTGTCTAAATTTGTGTTGCATCGAGTTTATAGTTATTTGTAACAAAAAAACATAATTCGCGAAAATCGCAATATATAAGCCCAAAAATTTATTAAATAAAACGAAAGTCAATATCTCGGGAAAAATCGCGAAAGTTATGAAAATTCGCTAAAACTTGCAAAGTTTTTAAATATTACAAAGCGTAATAAAAATGTAAGAAAGGAAAAATTACGCTTGTCGTGAAAATAGCGAAAATTTGCGAAAAATTGCCAAATTAAACAAGTCATAATTTTGATTAAATATCGCTAAAACCGTAAGGAATACTAAAAGTTCGAGAAAAATAGCGAAAATAGTGAAAACTCGCAAAAAATCGCTAACAACGGCATAATACCAAGTTCGAATATTGTTTAAAACTCGCAAAAATTGCAAAGAATATGAAAAGTTTCAAAAAGCCGCTTTTATCGCAAACATTGCAAAAATTCGCAACAAATTGCGAAATCGGAAACAAGCCCTAAAATATATTATATCGCCAAACTGCTAAAAATAGAAAGAAAAGTCCAAAAGAATGCGAAAAAATGCGAAAAAATTGCAAGTTCGCGAAAAATTTATAAATGTATTGAAAAAATTACTAAAGCTGTAAAGAACAATATAATCTCGTAAAATCAGATAGATCGCGAAAATGACGAAAATTCCTCAGAAATTGCTAACATCGCGGATATTGCAATCAGCTCTTCCATAGACTCCAAAAACTTAGAACTCTGAACACAATTCTTATTTTCTTTTGAAAATTAATAAAGTTAAATTTTTTGAATATTAAAAAAAATGGGATTTTGTAAAGAAAGAATGGTAGCACGATTTTTAGTTTGAACGTCAGATCTCCTTTTTTGTCAAATGATATGTCAGAAAAAAAGAGAAAGTGGAACTGCCTTATATACTTGCAAACCATGCAAAAAACAGTAAAAGTAGTAACGAATTTAAGAGAAAATTTTTTCTCTTTTACTACAAATTTACTACAATGTGCTGGAAAAAATTTTTGTAGGCAAATATAAAAATTATGTCAAATTTGAAAATATAAGAAAAAAAATTTAAATCAAAATACAAAAATTATTAAAATTAAAATTAATTTGTTCACTATATGCTCAAAATAATTGAAAATCTTAAATGTTTTAGTTCCTTCAAATTCATTAAATAGAAATGCGCTATTTTTGATGCCTTCTCGGTATCATATATTTTCTGAATTTTAGCTGTACGTCCAGTGACAGATGCCTTGCTACATTATCTTGCTGGAAATACTATACGATATCTTAATAGGACTACGAAATTAACGTAAGACGCGATCGTGGTCTCATCATAGTTTAAAACTGGTTTTATTGTCTACTTTGGTACTAAATGCTGAAGCAATTGTTTAAAGAACGGTTGGCTAAAAGTGGTATCAAATGAAAATCAAATAATTATCAGCATCCTATTTCTAACAAAGAACGAAATAAACGAAGATTGTTGTATGAGGAAAGGCAGTATTGTGTGCTTCAGAATTTTACTTTACAGAATTTTGAAATAAAAGGAATTTCCGTTTTTATGTAATAAAATATTATTTTGAGCAGTATTTCTATGAACAATTTTACTACATTTACACATTTTCTGTTTTTGATGTTTTAATATTTTCTGTCTCATGAGTACACCATTTTAAAAGTATCTCTTTTACTACATTTACTGCAAAAAAGTAAACAAACAAGGCTATTAAAATTTTGAATAATACGCAATCTGTCTGAAAACAGCAGGAAATGTTTAAACAATAGAAGCACGCTTTTTTTTTTCGTCGGTCATTAACGTTTAATTTCTGGTATTTAAAGGCTTTTAAATATAAATTTTGTAAGTATTGGTAAGTAAATATTGTTAACTTATAAGCAAAATTCTAAGGATTTTTCTTGTTTTAATAAATGTAATGAATTAAGAAAATGTACTTCATACATTTTTATTAAAGAACAAACTTTTCAAATTAAATATATTTAGTCCAAGTGAAAAAATATAACATGAAGTACAATACGCATACGGCTGAATGGTAGCTGCGATAGACTATCAGCCAGGAGGTCACGGTTCGAAGCTGCACACAGCTAATTTATTTTTTTGTATTAAACATATTTTGTTCAAAAATCAACAAAGAGGATATTTCTCTAATTTTAGGTCGATAATAATCAGTAAAGTGCTGCCGACTATTATCGACCTAATTTTCAACAAAAGTATTTAAGAGTGTACATTGAAGTTGTTCAAGAAAGAAAGCAGTGAGAGTATTAAAATATTAATAATTAATTTTTTTTTAAATTTAAATGAAATTATAAATAGTATTACTAATAATTTAAGAGATAATAGGTAAGTTCGTGTACTTTTCCAGTAATAATTATCTACACTCTAAAACATTACTTCAAATTTACGATCATATATTGTCTAAATTTGTGTTGAAAATTTCTCCTTGTCTAGAATTACATCGATTTTGTAGTTATTTTATTAAAGAAAAAACCTTTCAAATTAAACATATTTAGTCCAAGTGGAAAAAATGTTACATGAAGTATAATACGGCTGTGTCTGAATGGTAGATACGTCTGACTATCAGTCAGTAGGTCGCGGTTCAAACCTCCACGCAGCCAATCGCTTTTTTTTAGTAAAAACATTTTCTTTAAAAATAATGCTTGTGTAAAATTAGGTCGATAATAATCAGTACAGTGTTGCCGACTATTATCGACCTAATTTTCAACAAAAGTATTTTAGAGTGTACATTGAAGTTGTTCAAGAAAGAAAGCAGTGAGAGTATTAAAATATTAATAATTGATTTTTTTTTTAAATTTAAATGAAATTATAAATAGTATTACTAATAATTTAAGAGATAATAGGTAAGTTCGTGTACTTTTCCAGTAATAATTATCTACACTCTAAAACATTACTTCAAATTTACGATCATATATTGTCTAAATTTTGTGTTGAAAATTTCTCCTTGTCTAGAATTACATCGATTTTGTAGTTATTTTATTAAAGAAAAAACCTTTCAAATTAAACATATTTAGTCCAAGTGGAAAAAATGTTACATGAAGTATAATACGGCTGTGTCTGAATGGTAGATACGTCTGACTATCAGTCAGTAGGTCGCGGTTCAAACCTCCACGCAGCCAATCGCTTTTTTTAGTAAAAACATTTTCTTGAAAAATAATGCTTGTGTAAAATTAGGTCGATCATAATCAGTAAAGTGTTGCCGACTATTATCGACCTAATTTTCAACAAAAGTATTTTAGAGTGTACATTGAAGTTGTTCAAGAAAGAAAGCAGTGAGAGTATTAAAATATTAATAATTAATTTTTTAAAAATTTAAATGAAATCATAAATAGTATTACTAATAATTTAAGAGATAATAGGTGTGTTCGTGTACTTTTCCAGTAATAATTATCTACGAACTTTTATATAATTATTACAAACAAATTCAACCGCAATCCATTAAAATTCAGTAACAATTTGCAACATTTTTTACAAATTATCAAGTACGCAAGCGCAGCTGATATTTTCTTAGTTTTTTATAAATTGAAAAATTGGATTATGTTGAACATTGTCGTTATGAAAATATGTATTCCTTATGCTGGTATAGACCAGTAGTCCACAAACTCTGCTTTGGTAGCGCCAAACGGAGACAATAAGTGCAATTACCAATTGCAGCTCATTTATCGGAAAAGCTGTTTATATGCCAATCCAGTTTAAGTGACTACTATAAATAAATACCCATCGTATGTAAAATGAATTTCATTTTATTTCAACATGATCTAAATGATTATTTAACATAAAACTTATTTGAAATTAAAGTTATGGTCATGTTCATTTAAAATGAAATGTAGAGTTTATAACAAAGTTGTTTTAACAATGGAAAATTTAAAATAAAAGAGATTTAAGGTTAGATTAATAATTTTTCATTTAAAATTAATATGAAACAATGGTCATTTTAAACCAGCAGCCGTAAATTTTCGCTGGTAATTCGTTTTGTGTCGTCTACTTAGCCAACTCATGTAAGATTAAACAACAACAAGTCACACTACCCAGTTGGCCATGTCGTTCAGACATATTGCAAGACCGATGCATGACAATGTTAAAGCGTCGATGACCTGTTGGTGACAGCTCAAACAGATCAGTAACGACATTTTGTAACAAATGGCCGCTAAGTTCATACATGACAATAAGAGCGACAATGTCAGCCATATTTTCATTAATGACCATATAAATGACAACATGCTCAGAAATGTCCCCATTACATTTTTCCTTTTGTTTATTTTTTACACTTATTCTACAATAACAATTTGAAGAATTTGTCGCTCAGAGAGAATTTAATAAAAGAAGTTCTAATAGACATTGTAACAGAACTTTTCAGCATCTCTATTTCGGTCAATTTTAGCAAGCAGGAATGTATCAAAATGATTCAAACTGGTGACAGACTGAGCGACAATGTCCACAAGAATTTTATTTGGCTAGTTGGCATGACCAGTTGAGTAGTTTTTCTTTTATCCATTCTTTGAGTACGGTTTCTGTTAGATTGTCTTAAAATCGACAAATATCGTTCATGACAAATCTTGAAATTTCCTTAAGTAGTCGTTAATGAAAATGTCCTCTACGACGCGTTGGCCAACCGGGTAAGCACATTAGTGAACTGTAGCAATGAACAAAGCAAATAAACACCAACACACTTAAACGACAAATTATTTCTTGTAAATTAATTATGATTTTAAATCACAATTGCGGCATGTTGATTTTACATTCCTTTATTTTTCTGTGTGTACGGCATGATGACCACCCATAAGTCGAAAAATATAACAACATCATGAAAACTTCTTCTAAGAAGTTGTTGTCTGTGAAGTCTCCGACAGGTATCCCTTACAGACTTCTATATAAATCCTATATTTAACAAAATAAACAGCAAAATATCGTAAAAGCGCATAACTATTAAAATAACAAAGAAGCCCATAAATTTAAACAAGTTGTTTCTTTAGTTATTTGGGCTGCTAAACGCGAATCTGCACTCCAATTTTTTTATCAGTTCTAATTTTCGAGATATACCGTTATTTTAAAAAATGAATAGCCGATGGCCCTGGTAGCTAGTGCTTTCATTTCCTTATATTGATATTATATTTAGCTATAAGTTTAATATTAAATAAATAAATAAATAAATATATAAATAAAAAATTAAGGCACTTGCACGACATATGTATATTAGCATAACTGGAGAAGGATTTTCCCTATTAAGTAAAAAAGAAAAGCCAAAGAGAGATCTTGATATTAGACATAATAATAAGTGGTTTGTAAATAAATCAGATTTTGACATTCCGACTGAACTACAGTGGGTTCTTTCTTTAGGGCAAATGATCGCACTACCGGTCAAGAAGAATATTACAGTTTTGAAAATTATAGCAGATGGTGAAGACTTTATACAGACTTTGACAGATGAAGAAGAACTGGAAATAGCAAGTAATGGATTCACGGATATTATTGGTAGCAATTTAGATAGAGAACGGTTGACTAATAGGGATACATTTATGTTAGATAGAGTATATATAGATTTTGAAGTAATAATAGAAATTTTATTATTTTGAAAGCTAACAAAGGTAATACCACTGTAGCTATGAATAGGTATGATTATATTTCCAGAATAAATAGCATAGTGGGTGATATAAGCACATACAAATTATTAAATAGAGATCCAACAACAAACTTACAGATGAGGAATAATAGTTTAGTTGATGAGCTTTTCAGGACAAAGATTCCCTACGGTAAATAGAACTGACACAAAACAAGTCACGTGACCGGTCCCCAGGTGGTAGGGACCAGTCCGAGTTTTAACACTTCCTATGAAGCGGACCAGCCACTTTTACATGGGGATGGCCTTGGATGGGGCTAATTGATACTTTGTATGCACCTTGTAACTTGTCTCTGAACTATCTTATGGAGTCCTAATCGGTGTAGAATAATATAGATTATATATAAATATTATTCCAAAATTCAGCTGTAATTATCGATTAATTTATTTTTTTATTGTTACAAATCCAAGTAGAAATTGTACTTTATTTTTAAGCGGTGTCTTTGATAGGATTCGAACCGGCAACCTCCGGCATGACAGGTGTACTACCCTACCCACTCGACCACAGGGGAACTTATATTTCAATGTTATAAATACCAGTTAAGCTCTCATTGAAGGGAGACAATCATTATTATATAGATACTATGTGATAGGCCTTAGATCCAGGTGCATCGAATTTGTTCAGTGCCGTTAACTACAATACTAGCCGGAGTACCAACCAAGTTGACTGAAAATTGTTAATATGTGACCATTTACACAATATGTATTTTTTCACCATTCATTACTCCTTATTTTTTGTTACCAGTCTCATTTTCTCAAGTCATATGACGAGTACTTTTGGATCATTTGTCACCAAATTTTCCGCATGGTTATTACTACTTTCGAAAAGAACAGAATTAGAAACAAATATATCATTATATGTTCATTTGTAAATTCTCTACCATATGAGCATTGTAAGTATATTGCTAGTATTCTTAAAAGAGTAACTGAAAACTCTATATATAATGTAAAGGCAGCGTTGCCAGAAGCTTTTCGAAGAAAATCATTATTTGACGAAATAAAATCATATTATGATATAAAAATTCATCACAAATTTTATTCCAAAATTCTAAAAAAGTCGGAAAACACAAGTAAATACACATTAATATATACAAAAAAATATTTTTCGAGCCTTTAAATAAAAATATGTTGAATATACAAACTTTAATGCAAAAATCCGTTTTCAGTTTTTTCCTGTCACGTATACCAGTATGTTTTACCTTAGCACAAGAAAGGTTTGTCCAATTTAAATACATAATCCACCAAAAGATGCAGAATAAAATTACTTTTAAGTCATTCCAACTGTTTCGGAGTTATGGAGAAATTATCGGCGAAAAATTAGTTTTTTTAATGCAAAATTAAACTTTTTTTCGTTTTCAAAAAGTCATGAAAAAATTAAAAGAGAAGCTATGTAGGTATATTAGGAATATAATAAGCCTTAAGCCATTAAAATCGATGAACAAATGTCGATTTTATTAAAAATTAACTAATGTAACTTATACACACACATACACACAAATTGAAATTTTTATGTGCATGGAAATTGTTATTTTTATCAATTGAGTTCCTTCACTTAATTGTGCATAAAATCAACATTTGTACATCGATTTTCATGATTTAGAACTTATTTTATTTGCAGCTATCAATCTAATCAATCTAATGATAAAAGTGTACAATTTTTGCCGTTTTTTTAAGTTTTTGCAATCAAAGAATTTAATATTGCAAAAAAAAATTTTGAATAACTCCGTTAATTTCTGAATAACTCCGAAGCAGGGTGAAATATAAAAAAATAATACGTGCATGACGTAAAAGAATTTTAATAGGAATTTTTTGTGGCTTATTTATTCAAATCGTGCAAACCGTTCTTGAGCTTGGGTGAAATATACTAATGTACCTAGTGGAAATATTAGTGAAAATGGATTTGAATTTAGCGCATTAAACTTTGTAAATATATTTCACAAAATTGTTTATCATCCAACATAATTGATAGTTTTGTCTGTCAAAACCATTTTTAAAATTTTTTTACATTAAAATTCGCTAAAACCGGAAAAAACTAATTAAATTCAAAGAACAGGGAAATGTAGTACAAAAATCAAAATACTTTAGTCAGAGAAAGTTCACACAGTTAATTCAATGCGCTACCATAAACATTTATGTTAAGTACTATTGAAAATTATATATTTCTTCAGCTTCTCCAATTATGGCAGATATTGTTAGGAAGAAATTATTAGATAGTTTTATTGAAAAATTAAGTGTAAAACCAAAAATTATCACAAAATATCTCGATGATATTTTTTGTATTGCTTCAGATAATTCTATTTATAACATTTTGACAACGTTTAATGCATTTCATAATGATATAAAATTTACAATTGAAGAATAAAATTCTAAGATTCCATATTTAGATACATTAGTAATAAGAAAAGGCGAGAGTTTATTCATAGATTGGTACCAGAAACTGTTCGATTAATTTAGAACCCTGTAAAGTGTGTCGAATGAGCAATCTAGAAAGACAAGTGTTATATCCCACGAAAAAAGTAAGCTACGTGCTTGAAATTTGGTTTAGGAGATATAAAACTGAAAGAAAAAAATTCAATTATAGTGTTCATGAAATTTTCTTCAATTAAGTTTCTGTTGGATCAAGAAGTAAATTTAAAACGTCATAATTTACATTATTGCAATTCTTCTTCGGTGTTTCGCGAAGATTACATGTGTAAGGATATATACGGAACATATTTTTTTTAAAAGCAAAGCTATTCTGATCATATTAAAACATAAAATTTTAAAGTGGCAACACTTGTTAAAATTTTTTCATTTTAAATTTCTTCAGTGTTCTATTGAATATGCACATAGTACAACCATATTTAAAAGTTATCATAATTGTAGAAGTTTTTTTTCACAATCCGCTATTCATGATTCACTATGTAGTCACAGGTTCCTGAGTTATTAATCAAAGTTTTAACCAAAGTAGAAAAATTAATACATTTTTTTAATTATACCGGCACAAAAATAAGAAAAAGTGAACTGTACATTGGACCAGGGGCCCGTTTCTCAAAACTGCAAGTTACAAATCAACAAGTAAAATACACACAAACAACAATAAATTTTGTAAAAGTGTTGTTGTTTTGTAGGTACATATTTTACTTGTAACTTGTGGTTTTGAGAAACGGGCCCGTGACCCACATAATATATATATATATATATATATATATATATATATATATATATATATATATATATATATATATATATATATATATATATATATATATATATATATATATATATATATATATATATATATATATATATATATATATATATATATATATATATATATATATATATATATATATATATATATATATATATATATATATATATATATATATATATATATATATATATATATATATATATATATATATATATATATATATATATATATATATATATATATATATATATATATATATATATATATATATATATATATATATATATATATATATATATATATATA
Organism: Panzeria rudis; assembly: GCA_956483635.1. Lineage (NCBI taxonomy): Eukaryota > Metazoa > Arthropoda > Insecta > Diptera > Tachinidae > Panzeria > Panzeria rudis. Next base: position 68,473,142 of record OY101447.1, read on the forward strand.
TATATATATATATATATATATATATATATATATA